>BQNB010172391.1:0-13467 GCA_026074375.1 Tanacetum coccineum
CATACATATATATATATACATAGATATATATATACATATATATATATATATACACATATATATATATACACATATATATATATATATATATATATATATATACACGTATATATATATATATATATATATATATATATATATATATATATATACTAGTTACATAACCCGCCCGACGGGCGGGTTCACTTTGGAAATTTTTTTACATAAGAGGTGTGTGAGTTTGGCTTAATAACTGCGAGTGCCGAGCCCAATTAGCCATGAACGTATCTAAATGGTTCAGTTACTTCCGGGTGGGTGCATTTTTGTCCGTTCAATATTAAAGTGTTTTGTTAGGTCTCGGTTGGTCTGCTTAATATCGTGTCATTACAATTAATTTTTTTTTTGTTTTGTGTTTTTGATTAGCAATACAAAATTTTTTAAACAAAAGAGGTCTGTGTGAGTTTGGCTTAATAAATGCGAGTGTCAAGGAGCAAAACGGTTTAGTTAGTTCCGGCTACATTTTAAATTTTTTTAACTTTTTTTTGTTTTGTGTTTTTAATTAGCAATACATAATTTTTAACCATGTAACTGTTGATTTTTAACACAACGTGATGGTTTTTAAAAAAACTTTAAGACGGTTTGGGAGGATTTGTTGTTCTGTTGGCATCTTATGAGTTTAATTGTCATAAATCCTCTTATTAATTTTATACTAATGTGACCTATGAAAGAGCAGACAACCAAGCAGTTCTGGGATTAGCTGGACCCGTGAGCTCTACAACCCCATCTAAGTCTACCAAAGCTGGATCCTCCTCAAACTCCATGTGATATCTTCATGACCAATACAATGTAATATCTTGTTTATTATTTATAACTGATTAGCAAAAGTAGTTTACATGTTTGTGATAAACAAATAAATCAAAATGAAAGCACTATATTGCAAGTTTATACTGTCCTTTTTTTGGTATACTTGTGTTTCTGACTCGACATTGCGACTTTGCAAAAGTTGATACACGAGCAAGTAACTTTTAGCATTTAGTCCACCTCTGTATTGAAATGTACGTGAAAATTGTGTAGATTAGTCTATTGTAGTATGTAACTATTTTGGATAAGGGTCAAGGTTTTACCTCAGCCATCGCACCAAATTTTATTTTAGATAGCTTCATGACCCGTTTACTGGACGGGCTAATTTCATGTGTTAAGTTAAAAGATGTGGCGACGTGAATAATTTTGTGAAATAGTTTAAATCAAATAGAAAAGACAGGAGGATTATAAAAGTTGATTATATAATGCATAAATTATGCAATCCAATAAGAGAGAACCATATCGTGTAAATGTTATAAGTAATAACAAATAATAAGTTTAACATAATTATATTTATAGATTCATACTTATACAAAAGTAACAATAATCAACCAGGGCATTTTTAAATGATTACATTATTTTGACATAGTTTATAAATATACCATTGTCTAACATGTTTCAATCAGGGCACTTCTTGTTTTGGCAGTTGTGACACCCTTGCCCGTTGATATTTTCTCGTGGGCAACGAATCGTTCGCTCTATAAATAACGTATACTTTTTTTTCATTTACGACTGTATTTAAAAATAGATTTCGCATTCATGTTTATATTTATATACATACTGAAAGTCGTTCGCTCGCCCAAAAATCTAAATCACGCCGTTTTGTATGACATTTACGACTGTATTTAAAAGCAGATTTCGTATTCATGTTTATATTTATATAAATACTGAAAGTCGTACGCTCGCCCAAAAATCCAAATCACGCCGTTTTGTATGACATTTTCAGGTTGAACAATTACACAGAATATTCAAGCTTTGTGGTACTCTTCCTGATGACTACTAGAATAAATCCAAGCTTCCTCTTGCAACGATGTTTAAACCACATCATGCTTATGAAAGTACTCTTCATGAAAGGCGCAAAGATATCCCAAAAACTACACTTAACCTTATTGAAACACTTCTTTCAGTAGATCCTTGCATGCGTGGAACCGCTAGTTCTGCTCTAGAATACATTCATAGCGCCCTAAATAATAAGAATCAAATACCATGATGTAAAATAAAAACACACTCACCTCACGGAACAAAGTAATGGTGTTAGTTGTAGCAGGGTCATCAATAGGAATATTATTATAATACTCACGTCTAACGTCAAAGTTGTGTCAGATTCAATTTTCTGACCTGCATAACTGCTAGATCTAAACATCCTCCAAACGATTCTCCAATCAGATAAATTGGCTTCTTTGGAGATGAAGCATGCTTGATCTTTACAGTTTTTTCAATGTATTGAATCAAATCTTTATACAACACATTTCATGGATTATAGCAGTATCCACTAACAGTACTATTATTATAAATTTCAGTATTTCATATTTTTCGTTTCTTGAGACGGGAAATATGACTTAGGTTATACACATTGTAAGAAGGATAAGATAGTGATATATCTAGAGCCGTGTCAGTGATACCGATGCCAATCACTCCATCTGCATATCAGAACAGAACAAAACAGAGTAGTGCCAAACCAACAGCAATATAAAATGACAATATGTGCATTTCTTGAAAGAATGATGTATTTATTTGATAAATAAAATAAAATGCAACAAACAAAGACCAAGTTGAGAGATGTCTCTACTTATTTCCTTTTTGATACGATCTTTAATTGATTTCTTGAGAGTAACCGCCTGCCTCCAGGAACACAAATGCATAAAGCTGTAAAAAAAATTATCGTCGTTAGGTTTGAGAAACACACAAGTACATGTAATCATGGTCGTCTTCTCGATCAACCAAATCGTTTTTAGAACACTGTACATATGCACTTGTCCAATCTTTCTTCTTTAGTAAAGCCATAAAGGCATTCACCAAATCTTCAAGTTACTGCACGCATACACATGTATTTTTCATCATCATCTCTTTTCGTTCAATGGTCTTAAGCTTCACCATGGGAAAAAAACGTGTTTGTGGATCAACCTGGATCGTACCAAAAACAACATGCCTCAATCGAGACAGTTTTGGCCATTACCGAACCCATGTGACCCACCCATCTTACAACGTCTACTAAACCTACTAACCTTGAGTTATCATTGCCACCTTTTCTTGTAAAACCATCATCCTTCAGGGTGTATTTTGGAGCTCTTTTGGCATCAGGGCTCCAGGTACAGTCCCTTGCAATATGATCAAGGGAGCCATATTTGAAGCAACCTTTACCACACAACAAACAACAAATTAAATAAAACATGTCAATATGATAAGTATTATGAATCACTCAAGTGCCAATACTTGAAGAATGGTGCAAGTCCAGTTACTGAGCTGAATGTTGTTTAACTCTAGAGCTGTTGTATGCAGGATAAACACAGGCTTTTGATAAATCGAGTATAGCTGGTATGTACCATAAACTTGGTTTATGTATTGTATCACATGTTTATATTTATACCATCTATTTGTATGTAAATTGATAAATTAACAAGATTGTAGTATATAAGTATAAAGACTCTGAGCATCTTTGAAAGGTTAAAGCGACTGTATTCTGAGATTTCTCAGCATTTTCACTACATTGTTGCCTCATTGTGAGAGGATCAAATATATCCTCTTCTTGTGTCCAGCCACCTATTATTATGACAGGAATCAGTTGGTTATGCCATTGCATACATGATAGTAAACATGAAAGATCAAGGGCTATGCGTTAGAATACTAAAAAGTTCACTTCAAAAACAAAATGGTGTGCTATCACTAAAAAACGCTCGCTCATTACACCTACATACTATTCCACCGTGTTTGCCTTGTTCTCTTAAACTGGTGCCACAACATTTGAACTACTCTGTTTCTGGTTTGAGTTTCCAATCAGTTAGTGCAATGATCAAAATATAATGTACGATAAGTATTATGGTATATAATCTAGTTATATTGTATCATGATACATACATAGTAGAACCATAATGATGCATGGAAAAGCCATATAAGAAAAGGTGTAAGACATTACCTTGTTAAAAAGTAAATTTTATGTTCTTACTTCTTAGGTACTCTCCAAAATTAGTAGTAGCATGTTAAGGTTTGGTTGAATATATTAAGAAGACATAGCAAACTGCATCAAAACAAAGGTTCTCGTTAGCACAACCAATGGGACAAAAAACACCATCAATCACAATCTTAGCATTAATTTTTTAAAAATCACAGATAAGACTCATGTTTGCAAGCTCAGACAGATCATTCGTAGCATGGGTAAATAGAAGAAACTTCTTCAAAAAGCTATTTTCTCCTAGATAATTATTTATGTGTCTCAACATAGGAAGCCTTATTGGATTCACTTAATCCATGTGAAGTAAAGTGAGGTTAGCATCCTATTCAGTAATGCTACCTACGCTTTAAAGTCTTTAGAACTTATTTTCCTTTCTGCTATAGTATATCCATATGTGATATTGTGAAGACTAACATAATATTAGACAATTTAGTGGTCAGATTAATTAGTTCTTGATGTCAACCTGATGGTGGTCTTGCAAGATAAATTCATTGGACTGTTCATGTTTTTATGGCTTTTGCGGAGCAGCTTACAGTGGTTTTGATAGACTGCCAAGGACTCCAAAGCTGCATTACAACCGTAGTTGATTTTTTTACTTGTCTCGAGATTAATAGTTTCATCAATACAAGAAATGATGGATTAGCTTCTAAATCCTTTCGGTCAAGGAACTCCGAGGGCTGGGTGAAGCAGATATTAAAAAAGGTAACCTGATATCCGTTTTTAAAGCTAGCTATGCTACAGCTATCCATATATGTTTGAGTGAAAAATGCCAAGAACTTATAGCAAAGTTCATACCGACTGTGTCACTTTGATGTTAGGTGTAATCTACAATTTTTCATTAAGTTCAATGACATATCCTTTATTTTCCCTTAGATTAGTTTGTTGCTTAAAATGACACTTACTTTTTCCCGAACTATCTTTAAGGAATTCATGACTTGCAATTCGTTATGTCCATATATCTAGGTGAGCACCAATAAACACAATCACCAACCTTTAAATCATCTGCAGTGAAAATTGGATTTTAAATGGTAAAAAAGGTGCATCTTTGACAATTTGATGGTTTATGAGCTAATGATTTATGTATATACTTTACCTCGTGCCAAGATAAATCCCCCAAGAAAAGAAATAGTAAGCAGTCCAAATGACCAATGTGTTGGAAACCAATGATATTTATTCCCAATGACGTCTATGAAACAAAAATAGGCAGACCGACATCTGGTGAATGCATATGAGCAAAAACACATGTTTGAAGAACCTGCAAAAGACGAAAAAGTGTAATATGTAATATAAAAAAATTATTTGATTAAACAAAGTAGGACAATTTACTAATAATTCTGGTTAAAACTGTTACCTTCCAGGATCTGAATCAAATCATATGACATAGTAAGTCATTATTGACCATGTGACAACCTCAACAACCGTCACCGGGATCTTGAGAATCCATGTTGGTAGCGAGTATGCCCAAGCATGAAAGAACAAAAGGTCTCGTTGCTTGTAAAACACAGGACGCTTCAAAATGCTCAACGATAGCTCTGAGAACCCGTTGAATGTAATCGTCACCAATGCCAAAAACAAAGCTCCCATGAAAATTGTAACATCAACGAATGTGATTTTTTGCATTTCAGTCCTTAAAAACAATGTCATTGTTATGGTCGCCATGAAAATGAGTTGTGTCATCTTGAATATATAAACAAATGAGTTTCTTTTCATAAGCAAGTACTCTCTAGGTATAACTTCTTTGTTGTTAAAGCAGCAGGGTGGCTTTTTCGACCAACATCAGCACCTACACAGATGTACACAACACCAACCATGAAATATCCGAATATATAATTTTCATTCTTAACACATTTTAATAAAGAAAATTGGCAAACCTGAGAATGTTATCCCAGTAAGGCCAAGTGTTAAAAGCATTGGGATAGAAACCCGAAGCTGCTCCCATTCTGCTGTGTTATCTCCAGTCCAAACAGTCCCATACCTTTGGGTGCCTGGAAAAAATGCTCTTGATAGAACAAAAGGCCTATCGTTTCCTCCTCCTCTTTTCAGAAGTCCATCAGATGTAGCCATGTGGAAGTAGTAAGCATAGGCATTATGCAACTCTCGGTGGTCAACGTTACCATAATGCAAAGCATCTCGAGGCATTGTTACCTGGTTAAAATATAAAGTCATTGCATCAAATACAAAAGCACCTAAAGTTTCCTATGCTCTTTTCTTTTATTCACCATTTTGTGGGCGCTACCCTGTTTCCAAAATATATCTACTAAACCGGACCAGTAAGAACATCTTACTGCTACTTCAAGTTGCAACAATCAATTTGGGATAAAGTCTTGTACGTACTTATCAAGAACAGAAATAATAGTTAAACTAATATCAGTATGTGTACAACTCTTGTACATTTAAAATCAAACATATAAATGAAACTCTACTAAAATACGTACGGTAATAATTGTAGAGCCCTTCTAGACCAACGTTGATATCATTCGAGATGTAAAAAAGTTGTATAAAAAATCAACTTTGACCTAAAGAGCATATGAGAAAATGCATTAATATAATTTTTTAGTTTTAACAAAGTAAACTTAATTGCAATATTCCCAAAATGATGAAGCAATGAAATTAATTGTTTCTTAATAGGTTGCTACATTTTTCCTCCATGTCCATGTTTTTAATCTTGCGACTTTGTATAGTTTACCACTTACTTGGTCTAGAAGGCAAGCAAACGCCGCTTTGGCGTTGTCTGCAAGGTTAGCAGGTTGTATGATGTTAATGTGTATCCTTTTAATTTTGGACTTTGTTACACATGTACAGTTAAGCAAATCTCAACTATTAATTCTTCATAAGCTTGAACTTATTAGCAATTGTGTGCATTCCTGTTTCATTTAGTCAGTTATTGTATTTAACCAAAGTTTCTTGTACCATTGATTACTTTTATTAGGCGAGTAGTTTGGATGATTGAAAGCAAAGACCTAAACAAAAATAACAAATCAGAGACATCATGTGTAGTGTATGAAAAAATATGCAGTTTTGTGTCTAAGTCAAATAGCTATAGATTAATCTACTCACAGTTTGAGATGGTGACAGTTGAGCAAAAGGGTGCAGCTTTACAACATAGGCAGTTTCGAAGTATACAGGATCTTCAAATGAGTTGAGCTGCAATTGAAAAGGTAAATGATGTATACTTTTAAAAGGAATATGGAAAAGTAACATCGTAAATAGAAACAACTTACATCATTATACAACTTTGTTGTAGTCACGGGCTGTATGAAACTTGTATACCTGACACAAAGCAAGCAGATATAAGTTACATTTATAATAGGCATAACTCAACCATGCAAATCGCATACATGATAGCCAAAAGGGTTACTCATGAGAGTTCCTTTATTTTTTACGAACACCTTTATCAAACATGTTTTGTCCAGAATTGATCAAACCTTGTTTTTTTATGTGGTTCAATGTTAGGGTTTGAGGAAGAAGATACATGCTTTGGATATAACATATGGTGTTATGGATATAAAATACGTTATGTAATTTGTTTAATTATCTTTGTGATAGATATCTTCTAAAATCAATTCCTAAATTATCTAATTTTTTTTCCTAAACTTAATGTAAAAATGTGTGCCATGTCATCGTTGAGGTGGCGTTGAGTCACTGTTTCATATTAATCCAGTCACAGTTAGCCCCATATATAAGTTATATATATATATATATATATATATATATATATATATATTACTTATAGTTATATAATATATCTATTATATATATATATACTTTTTTATATATTATATATTATACTATATATATATAAATTTTACATTTATATCATATATATATATCTATATATATATTACATTATACATATAATGACTATACATATATATACATATACATTTTTTATATATACTATATAATTATATATATATATATATATATATATATATATAATTATGAATTAAATATCATATTGCCATAACTTCTTTATACATCATTTTTCCATATCATATTTTGCATTATACTTATTTCTCGACATTACTTGCACTTGGCATGGTTTCATATAAAGGAGATTTATATAAACTTTTGCTTGTGCAGATTAAGGCAGCTTTTGTTATTCCTATTTCGTCGGATTCATCTGAGGATAGCGTGGGTTCTCATGTTCCGCGAGTGATTCTTTTCAGCACTATACCTGCCATTATCCCAGTTATCCTTGTGATTCCTGCTAAGGTTCCCATTGTACCTGTTGATCCCTTAGTTGCACCAGAGGTGGGAGCAGTTTCTGTCACATCACTTGCCGGAGTGCTTGATTTGGTGGATTATTCATCTTCTTCTGATTCTGGTCCATCGGAGGATTCCTTACCCCTAGCACCAGAGTTACCATTGGTTTCACCCTTCTTGTGTTTTGATGACTCGGAGGCGGATAGTAAGTCCGAGCCTACTGAGCAGAGACCCTAGAGGCATGAGTCTCTTACCGTTCATGATGATATGGTTTCGAGGTGGAGGGACAGGGTCGCATCTAGGCCAACCTCACTGTCAGGATCATCATATCACGACATTCTTGCACCATCATCTGAGTTTCCCCTTGCCCCTATTGTTTCCCCATCCGGGATTTGTCGACGGCCAGCGATTCTTATCCGACCCGGTGAGGCTATCCTTTTCGGTCCACCTTACCGGACCCGCCCTAATGGGCCACATAAGTTGATGAATGCGAGGAAGAGAGTTGGACCTTTTCCTGCTCGTAGACTTGCATGGAGACGTGTATCTCATCATTCATCGGATCGTCATTATTTACCAGATTTTACTTTAGTCTTATCTTCTTCTGGTTCATCTTTGGATTCTTCATTAGATACTTCTTCTGGTTCACCTTCAGATTCATTGTCAGACACATCATCAGTTCATTCTTTGGGGTTCGATGCATCAGGTCAGTCTCATTTAGGGCCATCGACTAGAGTTGCATCATCTAGGTTGGTTTATCCCCCGGTTATGACTTTAAGATATAGTGAGGCGTTTAGACGTTGGAGGTATACACTGTTGTCTTCTCCTTACCCACCGACGACATTATAGTCATCCCTGGATTCATCTTCTGAGAGGTCATTGGATTCATATTTACCTTTTACTGGACTATCTCGCAAGAGATGCAGATCCCCTACTACTTTGGTACCGTCATCAACTCCTGTTTTGAGATCGATAGCCCCTACTTATGCTGATCTTTTACCACCTCTCAAGAGGTTTAGAGATTCATACTCACCCGAGGATAGCAGAGAGGATCATATGGAGATTGATACTGCTGACGCAGAGGCTGTTGCAGATTTAGGTATTAGTGATGGAGTTGGAGCTCATACTGAGGATGTTATAGGTATGGGAGTTAAGATTACTGCTAGTGTTATTAGGGAGGACGAGGAGGAGTTTGAGACTACTCAAAGATAGTTAGAGGCTGGTCAGTTGATGGCTAGTTAGAGGGTGGTAAGTTGATGGCTAGCGAGAGAGAGCGGGTTTCAAAGATGATCTTACGTACTGAATAGGATTAGGAGGTTAGGATGGGAGAACCTAAGGGTTCGAGCTTTGTTGTGTATCGAGAGGAGAGCTATTCGGTCTAGTTAGGACAGTCTTCGTCTGTTGACAGTGGCACTTTCACAAGAGGAGTTTCATCAGATTCGTAGGGATCGTAATGATGCTCGGAGGAGACTTAGGAGATTGGAGTCGTTTGTTAAGAGTTGTTTGTTAAGAGGCGTTTGGGATTCTGCCCTTAGTTTGGTAGTACCATGGTTATGTAGGATATTAGACTGATGGTTAGGTCTAGATGTTAGTAGTAGGAATATTGTAAAACAAGTACCTAGTCATGGGTTGATTGTAACCGAACTCGATTCTAATATACATATATATATATATATATATATATATATATATATATATACATGTATATACATATATATATACATGTATATACATATATATATATATATATGAAATCTTATTCTACTATTCCATCGTGTGTTCATCTTAAACATGATATTGTTATTTATTCGTTCTGGCAAAACATGTTGTTATTATATTTTATTTCATATTATGTATTTAATTCTCATTATAATTCGCCGTAGATCGTTTCGAATCTCATCATGTGTTATGTCTAGTGTATAGGACACGAATATCACACGTTATGGAATGACCCCTGAAGCAATCGAAGAGCTCATTGCCCAGCGAGTGGCCAAGGCATTGGCTAACTACGAGGCAACCCGTGCTGCTAACGCTTTTGAGACAAAAATCAAAGCCAAAATGGCAGTGACAGCGATAATGGAAATGGTGGAAATAGAGATGGAGGAAACAACAGAAATGGAAATCTAAATGAGAATGGTAGAGGTGCTATGCCAATTGATCGTGTATGTACCTATCAAGACTTTGTGAAGTGAGAACCGCTTAATTTCAAAGGGACTGAAGGAGTTATTGGTTTGACAAGATGGTTTGAGAAGATGGAAACAGTGTTCCACATCAGCAATTGTCCAGAGGTGTATCAGGTTAAGTATGCCACTTGCACTTTGCTAGATAGTGCATTAACTTGGTGGAATTCACAAAAAAGGACAATTAGAGTTGATGATGCAATTGCTATGACATGGAGAGATCTTATAAAGTTGAAGACAGAAGTGTATTGTCTAAGGAACGAGATACAGAAAATGGAGACTGAATTGTAGAACTTGACTGTGAAGAATAATGATTTGGCTGCTTATACCCAGAGATTTCAAGAGTTAACCTTATTATGTGCTAGAATGGTTCCAGGAGAAGAAGACCGAATTGAGAGGTATGTTGGAGGTCTCCTTGACAACATTCAAGGGAATGTGATGTCTGTTGAACCAACAAGACTCCAGGATGCAATTCAGTTGGCAAACAGTTTAATGGACCAAAAGTTGAAAAGTTATGCAATTAGGAGTGCTAAGAACAAACGAAAGTTTGAGATCAATCAAAGAGACAACCGTGCACAACAACCCTAGTTCAAGCGGCAGAATGTTGGAGGATCGAATGTGGCCAGAGCCTATACAGCTGGTGGTAATAAAGGTCGGGTTTATGTTGGACCTCACTCTCTTTGCAACAAGTGCAAATTACACCATGTTGGTCCATGCACTGTAAAGTGTAGAAGTTGTGGAAAGATTGGTCATTTGACCAGGGATTGTAAGCCTGTAGTTCCCGCGACAGTTAATCAGTGGGCCCCGGTGGTGAATCAAAGGAATACCACATGTTTTAAACATGGAAGGCAAGGGCATTTCAAGAAGGATTGACCTAAGCTGAAAAATTAGAACCATGGAAACAAGCCTGTTATTCCTGAAGCTAGAGGGAAAGCTTATGCTATTGGCAGAGGAGATGCAAACCCGGGATCTAATGTTGTCACGGGTACGTTTCTTCTCAACAACCATTATGCTTCTGTATTATTTGATTTGGGTGCCGATCGAAGTTTTGTGTTGACTACTTTTAGTACCTTGCTTGGTATAATCCCCGATACCTAAGACGTTAGTTATGCTGTCGAATTAGCTGACAGAAGAATTGCCAAAACAAATATTATACTTAGAGGCTGTACAATAGGATTATTAGGTCATCCGTTCAACATTAATTTAATGCCCGTAAAGCTTGGTAGTTTTGATGTCATCATCAGCATGGATTGGCGGGCGAATAATCGTGCGATGATCGTCTGTGACGAGAAGATAGTGTGCATCCCTTTTGGAGACGAGATTCTGATCGCTCAAGGAGATAGGAGTGATAAGGGGAAGAAATAAACGTTGAGCATCATATCGTGTACGAAGACTCAGAAGTATATAGAGAAAGGTTGTCAAGTATTTCTGGCGTAAGTTACAAAGAAGGAAGACAAAGTTAAGTCGTAAGAGAAGCGACTGGAAGACGTGCCAATAGTACAGAAATTTCCGGAAGTCTTTCCAAAAGACTTGCCTGGATTGCCACTTGTGCGACAAGTTGTATTTCAAATTGACTTGGTCCCTGGTGCTGCATACGTGGCACGAGCCCCTTATAGACTTGCTCCGTCAGAAATGCAAGAACTTTCTGCGCTACTGCAAGAACTTTCTGACAAGGGATTTATAAGGCCGAGTTCTTCACCATGGGGAGCTCTGGTCTTGTTTGTCAAAAAGAAAGATGGATCGTTGCGGATATGTATCAATTATCGTGAACTGAACAAGCTTACTGTTAAGAATTGATACCCACTCCCGAGAATCGATGACTTGTTTGATTAGTTGCAAGGATCAAGTGTCTACTCGAAGATCAACTTGAGGTCTGGTTATCACCAACTCAGAGTTCGTGATGAGGATATTCCAAAGACGGCGTTTAGGACTCGCTATGGTCATTACGAGTTCAAAATAATGCCTTTTGGATTGACAAATGCACCGGAGGTATTCATGGATTTAATGAATCTGGTGTGCAAGCCATTCTTGGATAAATTTGTTATCTTTTTCATAGATGACATTTTGATATATTCAAGGAACAAAGTGGAGCATGAAGGACATCTCAAGCAAATTCTGGAGTTACTTAAGAAGGAAGAATTGTACGCCAAGTTTTCAAAATGCGAATTTTGGCTTTCTAAGGTACAATTTCTCGGTCACGTGATTGATAAAGAAGGCATTCAAGTGAACCCGGCTAAGATAGAATCAATTAGGGATTGGGCATCGCCTAAGACTCCGACAGATATTCATCAATTTTTAGGTCTTACTGGTTATTATCGAAGGTTTATTGAAGGCTTTTTGAAGAATGCTAAACCTATGACCAAATTGACTCAGAAGAGCATAAAATTCGATTGGGGTGATAAGGAAGAGGTGTGTTAGATATTAGAAAAAGACTCGGTCACCCCGTGTATTTTACTGTTTATTATAGCTCATAGTTTAATAGTTAATAGTACGTTTTTCAGTTTTACGTCGGGTACGAATACCTGGTATATTGTAAGTACTATATAAGCCTCTTCCAACATTGGAAGAGGTAAGCTAGTCAATTATTTCCTTTTCACATAGAAACACTATTTCTCTCTCTAGTGTTTCTCTCTCTAGAAACTAGCCAAATCCAAGAATCGACCCCGTGTTATGATATAGGAGATACCACACTTTAGTTGGTTTTTCTTTGTGGTGTATATTATGATGAAGTAGTAATTCTGGTCAATGTAGTAGTTTAATTTGAAGTCTAGTGTTTTTATTGTGCAATGTAGTACTTATGGATGTTTCAGTTGTGTCTAATGTCATATCTTTTGTTTCAGAACTTATGGATGTTTCAGTTGTGTCTAATGTAATGTGAATGGGTTGAAAAAGGGTTGAAATGGATGTCTTGAAAAAGGGTTGAACTGGATGTGTTGAAAATTGGGTTGACACCTAAACTTACCATAGATTACCATAGAATAACAATAGAGACACAAGTTTGACACCTAAACTTACCATAGATTACCATAGAATAACAAAACAGACAGAAGTTGTTCATATGCATAAGCATAAGTA
>BQNB010172392.1:0-13467 GCA_026074375.1 Tanacetum coccineum
TAAAAAGCACTAAAGTCCTATGGCTTAATGGCAAATAAGCTAGAAAAAAGGGGCTGAAATAGGGGTCTAGCACCAGGGGAGAAACAAACAGCCCTTAGGGGCCTTTTTGGCTTATCCCAATAAGCTCACAAGGGCTTATTTCCCAAAATCAACCCAAGACAGATTGAAAAGGGCTATAATTGAGCTTATATTCAAAATTTGAGCCATTTTGGAGGATTAAAAACTGCTGATAAAGGGGCTACAAGTTGGCTGATTTCACAAACATGATGCATACATACACACTTGGTGACTTGGTGATGGTTAAAAGGACAGAACAAAGGGGCATTTCTTTTGGCTAGTAACAACTAAATAAGCATAAGAAAGATGTGCTTAAGCTGTTTAAACTGCTTAAGTGGTTTAGGCACAATGTGAGCTTATTAATTTGGCAGAATAACACAAGGAGCATAAAAACTTATTTTTTTACTAAAATCTTTACTTAAATTATACTAATGTGTCCTACACACTCAGCCAAGATTGGCTGAGTGCATGTGACCCATGACAAATCTTGTTTGACCCATTTTAACTATAGTGCCAAACACCCCTTTAATTTATAATTTCGGGTATTTTGACCTTTTTTGGGTAAATGCAGGGTGAAATAATTAATTATAAGTTGAGTTTAATGACTTTTAACACTTTTTGCAACCATTTAAACAGATTTAAACAATGAACATTGAACTTTAAATTTCGAACATTAAAATAACAAGAAACTCTTAAAATTTTATTGATAAACAAGGGATTACAACATAGGACTTTAAAAATGAACTGAGTTACACTAATTGCTTAATAAAAGACTTTTAAAAGTAAAATTACACTAAAACATATATAAAAGTGGTGTGTGGTGTTCGGCTTGCTCTTGGCTCTTTTATACAAGCTCTTTTTCTTCTCTTTGTGTTGGGATGAGTTAGCTGTGAGAGTAGGACACTCCCCAAGCAATCCTAGCCTTCCCTTTGTCTTGTTTTCATCTCAACCATTGAAGGGGGTGCTCGGGTTGTGTGTTTTGACAGGGAAAGGGGTTATAAGGGTCAATAGGTTGTGGGAAGTGGTAGGGGTGAGCTGGGAGAGTACTTGGGAGGTGGTATGGCAAGAAAAACCATGGGAAAGGGTGGGTTTGATTTTGGCGGGTACGTGGTTATGGTACTGTTATGGTTAGCAGGTTTAAACGTAAAGTTTGGGGAAGAGGCACAAAGAGTCCCTCAACTCTTTCTCTCTTTTCATTCTATTTCAGCCCTTTTTTAGTTATAACTAAGGTTTGGAAAGTAACACTTTTGGTCCTTGTGGTTTATAACTAAAAGATTTAAAAGAGGTTTTGGTTAATTACAAAAATGGTCCCTGCTGTTTTAACTTAAAAGAAATAAAGAAGGTTTAAGCAATTTGCAAAACTAGCCCTTGTGTTTTATTTTCCTATTTTTCTTAATAAAACAACTTTCAAAACTTGGCAATTTTGGCCCCTTTTCTTTATTTTTTCATTTTTTTATTATAAAACAAAGTTTTTAAAATTTACATTTTTGGTCCTTGAGTTTTATAAAAAGAGTATTGGGCTTGTATTGGGCCCACTGGGTTTGGGTTTGGGCCCAATAAGGTGTGTGGGCTTGTATTGGGCCCACTGGGTTTTGGTTTTGTGGCCCAATAGAGGTACAGGATTGGTTAATTGGGCTTTTGTTGGTCTTGGGTAATTTTGGTGTTGGGCGAAGGGTTTTGTGTTTGGGCTTGGAGATTGGGCCCACTGGTTTGGGTTTGGGCCCATTAAGGTACAAGGCTTAAAGTTATTGTGCTTTTTAAGGCGCCAATAAGGTATAGGTTTTGGTTTATTGGTTCTTTTTCAAAGCCCAATAAGGTTAATGGGTGGTTATTTTGTAGTGTACAATGGCTGCGATGGCTGTAACTGGGCTAGGTATTGGGCCTTCAGAGTCCTTCACAGTCCTTTTTAGACAAATAGCACCGACAAATGGTGCAGAGACCAATCAATCTTGCCCCAAATGGACAACCGCCTACAACATATAACTACTAAATTTTCAATACCCCGGCCCCCACCTGCTCATTTAAACCTCAAAGCCAACCCACTACATCAAGACCCGAATCCTTCAGCGTGAAAGCCATCATCAACAACAAAAAAGACTCTGACATTGGCATTTTTTTTGGACATTGGCCTTGATTTTGCACAGTCTTTTTTTCCATTCCATGCTCAGTTATGTCATTTATGGCTTGGTTTTATTCTGTCTTTTTGATGATAAACCACTTCCTGGCACAATACAAATGCAAAAACAAACATATATATATTGCAGTTCTTGTCTGTTTTTTGGTCCATATAAAAGCTCGTTTTTAAGAGGTAAAAGAATATGTGAAATTAAGCTCTTAATCACAATGTAATGCGGAAAGCTTTGGAATTATTCCCAAGTTAAAGATTCATGGTTTTATTTTAAACGTGTCACCCTCCTAAACAGGTGTCATACGATTCAAAAAGCGAGAAAGCGCGTAAACCAATTATTGTTACAAATGGACCCAGTTAAAGAGCCTTAAAAGGGTCGTCCTATGTGGGCATACATCTTTTAGGCTATCATTGAAGACCTCAATAATGTCCATAGTACCATCCACTTTTCAAAAAAAAAAAAAGAAAAGCCTCTCTGACAAATCACCGTCATTCCAAAGAAAGGGCTTCGGCTATGATGGCAAAAGCACAAACGTATTGTGAAGAACACCAATAGAAATTATGGATCCGAGAAGTCAAGTAACTAAGACAAAGTCATATTCATGTAGTCAAAGTAAGATGGAACTCTAAAAGAGGACCGAAACACTCAAACATACTTAAGTCTTCATTCCTTTCCTATATTCACATATCAATAACTCATTTATTTTTATTATCGTCTTTTGTAGTCTTGGATCCAATCTCCTTAACCTTTTCCCAAAGGAAACTTGGATTTCTCCCCGTAGGGATTTGCCCATTATCGATACCCTTGTGGTATCACCAACCTTGCATTTGGTCCTTAAACATTCCATCATTTTGCTTTTGCTCCTCGTAGGGATTGAAATTACTCGAAACCCTTTGTGGTATCATCAACCTTTTACCGGAGCATTAGATCCAAATATAATGATTTAATTTATCATTTCTTACTCTTTTTCCATAATCCTACATACCTTTCGTAATCATATGATTGATGTTGTCATTTTATATACTTTTTCGAGGTCGTTTAACCTCCTAAATCGTGCATTTTTCCCAAAATAGGTACTTAATTATTCCTTTTTAGGTATTTCTCATTTGGAAGGCATTTGGAAGAATTACACGTGACTTTGGCTCATTTGGAGAAGAAATGGACAAGACTACAGACCTACACCAACATTGATCAAGAATTTCTCTACAGTGGCTGGAGACGGAGTCACAGATATATAACGTGACGCCGTCACCACGAAGATCAAGAAAGCGTCACATGATTCCACGACAACGTCATAGCATATGACCCAGCCCATTATCTAGAATATTCTCTTATCCATGCCTGCAACACGATAACCCCCCCGCTCAACTCCGAACACAAACTGTAAATATCTAATATATCCCAAACACGAATATAGGGTTTTTGACAGTGGTAACTTTTAAAATAAAAAGTAGTGTACTAACCCTAGTACGATTTATGGCAACTGTAGTAGCCAATTTTATTGGACTAAAAACCAAAATAGTACCACTTGCTAAATTACATGTTTTTAAAGCATGTGGCCTTCACTTAAGGTTTACTATAATCATTTAATAGTCCTCTGTGAGTAATGTATATTAAAAAAATTTTTCATTCTTTATCCTATTAACATGCTTTGGCTAAACCTCCTAAAGAGAATAAATATAATGAAATACAGTCACCGACACTCCATACTCGAACAACTATTAAAAATAACCAACAACATCACTTCCAGTATTCCCCAACTTTACAACTCCCCCCAACAAAAATACATACACTAAAATAATAACATCTATGACCACCCTTCCCAATAGACTCAAGTCAACCAACGTTTGACAACTAGCCCCAACAACCAACAATGCCCCCACGTAACATTGTAACCACTCACCACACGGAGACAACTACAAAACCCCATCCCAACTATACCACCACTTGTTCCATGACCACTACCCTATCAACCTACCAATGCAATGTGCGTTGCTCTAGCGGCATACTAAGTAGACGGCGGGTTCGTGTAATTCGTTCATGCTTTAGGAAATAGTTACACATATCATCACAAGGGTGACAAGGCAACAACACTAGGAGAAGCAAATCTTAGGGAGTAATAACAACAAGATTAAATAAAACACTGGTCTGATTTAATCTTATTTATAATAACTAGACTCTACTATAACACAAACGAAAACCCACCAAAGAACCCCCACCGTCACACCCCGAAACACAGCTAACCAATCAAACCCTATCCCACACCCCCCACCCCCCCCAGCCACAACCACCGACCCCCCAACTCCCGACATAACCCCTATAACCCTCCAATCCAACCAATTCCACTAGTGCAATATAAAACACCCCTAGTCTAATCCCGCTATACTACACACCAACATTTAGGTTGCACTGCCTAGGGATTTGTAAAACTTCCTCGTGATAGAAGTCCTGACGACTTTCACACAACGCCAAAAACTCTATCATTTTTCCAATTTTATATGCCTTAAGTCATTCCTACATCACACTTTTAATCAACTTCTTTATATATAAAACAAGATGCGAAAGATACTCGTCATTTTCTCCAAAGGTATTACATAAACAAAATACATTTACATTTTACAAACGATCAATGCACCCCCCTTGACAACCGCGCCCTAATTTGCCAACTAATTAAAATTTTCCAGACTACCAAACCAACATATTTAAGATTACCTTTTAACTTTTCTGCATAAAAACTTACATAAGGTATTATGACCAAAAAACAACACTCAAACCAAACCCAAACAACCCCCCACCCTCACAAACCAAACAAACCCATCAACACAAACAACGAAAACACCAACTAGAACCCCACAAACTCCACCAAAACCTCAAACACTATCCCAATCAACAACCCCCACCAACCAACCAAACGAAACCCCAACCTTCCAGCAATACCCACAAAACACCACCCACACAAACCACACAACCCTATCAATCCAACCAACAAATAACACACCATAACCTGACCACGACCTAACCATCCCCACCACGCCCAACCCATACACCCAAGCAACATAGAAAAAAAAAACCCAACCCATCCAATACACCGACCAAACCCCCCAAACAACTACCACCCACACCTCCAAACCGGCAGAACCCACCCCACCTAACAAACAACCTGATCCAAAGGAAGCCACCAACCGCCCCACAACCCCAACACACGTCACCCCCAACCCAAAAACCAAACGACCAACCCACAACCCCATGTCCACCCACCTACATTCCCAAACACCAACTCACCCCTCCCAAACAACCCACCACACCACCCACACCCACACCCCAACCAACACACGAAAACACACCTCACCCCAATACCCATAACACACCACACCCCCACAACCAAAACACTACCGACATCATATTGCCACACGATACGTTAAAACAAGACACAATCAAACCCCCTAACAAACCCAAAACACAAAATCTCCACACCTCCCCCCCCCACTATTAAACGTGCAGAGACCCCGATATGAAAGGAGTATCCGTAGGATTATATAGGGGTGTCGAACCCCACACCGATCTAGGAACACAAATCACTAAGAAAAAAAATAATTGTTATACACAACTAATGTAAAGAGAACTAAACTAACCTAAACTAATTCAAAAACCAAAGTAAGACAACCTCCCACTCCACGCAACAGTTTGTGGCAAAAAAAAGTGTCCATCTCTACTGTCCAGATAATGGGGATTTTTAGCCTGAGAGACTGGCACGGGTTTTGTGGTGACTACAACCAATTCAAGAAACTCAAACACACTCAAGAAAATTAACAGAAGATAAAAGAGCGATTGAGCCAAATATAAGAAAACTGTATTAGCCATCATTAATCCGATTAGAACGTTGGTTTGTTTATTTAGTGCAATGATTACTTATCTTGAGGCGGCATATTATTCTTAAGACTTAGGTGTTTCTTTTTCCTAAGACCTAGATATGAAGAATTCTGTCACAATTAAATGTATCCGCATAAAGCATCCTTATTTACTGATTATAATCTATCTTAGGGATTAAAGCAATGGTGATCTTATTAAACCCTAGCTCATAGAGACTTTACCCACATACTAGTTAATGGAAATTCATACACTAGTAGTCTACTAACCAAATATTTATTAATTAATTAAGAACGTACTAGTTGGTCCCAAGGGTCACCTGCCGGTCCAACTAAGCTCGTAATTTAAAGACAAAGATAGGTCGTCATTCGTGATCCTATTGGTCTAGATGTAAAAATCACTATATGGAGAGCTATCCCGACATCTAGATTACTTGGTCTATATCACTAGATCTAGTTAAATGATAGGTCGCATACAAAAGCACGTAAACCAGTATAAACTGATAAACATAAACAAGCATTCAACGATAAATTAAGCAATCGAGATAAACAATACCAAACATTCAGATCTTCATAATAATGGCTAATACCTGAAGGTATTAGCCTTCAAATATCATAATTAATATAAAAGTAATAATTTAGCCAAGGTAAACTAACCGAGTTAACAAATGATACCAAAAACTGAACGATTACAAGCGTATAAGAAATTACAAATTGTATCCAATAGAATTAATAACGTTGCTCGACCTCTTCTGCTATTTTTCTTTGAAAATTGACTTTTGTGGTTTAGATATCGAGATTATGATTTAGCACACTTAAAACTTGTTTTTGAGTTTTCTATTTATAGGGTCTGGAATATCGTAAATACGGCGTATCGAAAGGCTTCGATATGGCGTATTGGGGGTTTCTTGGAGTAAGGACCACGTTTGATATCTTCAAGAATATTCACATTCTATATCTTGAATACGGCATATAGGTCTTCTCTAGATACGGCGTGTTGATCTTGTTTCCTTTGTGGTATTTGGTGAGTGCAGGCACAGATACACCATATCTTCTTTGATGGATACGGCGTATTGGATGTCAGAACAATAATCTTCAAAATATCTTTGTTTAAGCTTTAGAATGCGTGCCTTTTAGTCAATCTTCTCCAAGTACTCCTTAATTACTGCAATTATCAAATGCAAATGATTAAGTAACAATTCTTTGCAATAATTATACAAAATGGGTTAATTACATGGGATAAATAATGCTATAAGCCATCACAAGCCCCATGCCGTCCTAAGCAGAATAATACCCACCCCAACCCCCAACAGCCCCACCTATAAACCCCAAACGAACTCCGACATACCATCCACCATACGGACTCAGGCACCCACCCCACACACTCCATAAAACCTCCCCACAAACACACACCCCCCCAACACCAACACAAATCCCCGCCCTCACAACCACACCAACACCACCTTCCACTCGAAAACTATTAAACACCTACAACTTATAACGACCAACTCACCACTATATGTGTGTCTCACAAATCTTCCCCCACCACAATTCCCCCAAACATCACAACAAACATACCAAAGCACATAATACCAAGACCGAAACGCCCCATACCAGACTCAAAAATGACGCCAAGAAAAAAACAAATATCAGAACCTCAGAACCCCTGTCATTACCATCGTTTCAATCAAAATATACTGAACCCAAAAAACGATAACAATTACCCTTTAACAAGTTTTCATTAATCCATCAAAGTAGACACGAATAAAGCATATTCCAACAAAATACAGACCTTAAACAGAAAACAAAGCACCGCCCAACCAAACCGCACATGCGTAACTATTGTTCTTATGATATTAAACACCAATAACAAAAATAAAAACAAAAAGTAAAAAAAAAATGAACAGAAAGAAAAACAAAAAAAAAAAGAAGAACAAACCAAAACATCAAAACAAAAGTTTCATTATCATAAAGTAGACTCGTTAAGATTTCCAACGATATAAAGAACTCTTTCTAACTCCTTACGATTTATATTTTATGGCAAAAACTGCAGAACCATCCAGCCGGGCGGCTCCCTGCACCTGCTCACACTCCAAAACTCATTTTTGACATTAAATTCCGGAAAACTAACTTCCCGAACTTGATATTACTTAAAACTCTCAAGAATTTATTAAAACATTATAGTACATCATTATCATACTCGTTTGTGGTCTAAATGACCCAAAAACATATATCTTACGGGGTTACCAAACGCCCCTTTTTGACCCATTTACATCCTTGTTTTGACCCATTTGCATACATTTACATATAAGACTCCAACCAAAAGACTTGACACTTGACCTTAACATTTACAAAACCATTAGGACACTTTGGGGGTTCAACCTTGATTCAAGCTCGGCTTCTACCTTAACTACTTGTCTAAAATCGACAAGTACTTCCACACCTATACCTTAATCTACGCATTACCTTCTTCGCTTGAACCTACAAAACATTGCAACTTAAACACGTAAGCTTTCGCTTAGTAAGTAATAGATATAACAAGCTATCATATTTCATTAAACACAATTGCATCATAAACCATTAATCCATCATTCAATTGTAAACGCATACACTTACATACCTTACTAACTTAACAATTAGGCCAATCATATCTTTTGCTAGTACACATTACTTCCAAGCTCTTCCTACATCAATTGGCATATCATCTTATTCTTAATTCAACACCTAATTCTTAAACCTTCCATACCTTTCATCAATACTAATCACATAACACATAACATATAATACAAGTATGATAACTCAATATAACATCTTGTTATAGTCTAATTACTTACCTTGAATCCAAGCTAAGGACATCAAGAACATCATCATCGTCATCATCCCATGCTACCCTTTCTAAACCACAATTATACACATTAAAGAGACATTATAATATGGGTTTATACAACCCATAACTTACCCAATATCCATTCTTTTTTCTTTCTCCCTGGTTCGGCATACACAGACCAGATACCAAAACTATCTAGAACATATCAGATGCTCCAGGGAATTTTATATTAGTTGGCACAAGTTTGGCCTATTGACATAATAGGTCCCTCAAGTCTCTTTTCTTTTATATTGGCCACATTAACTTATATAACACATTTATCATTTAAAAACTTAAGTCTCTTAAGTCCATTCCTTTTATAAATGTAACACATTAATCTTTCTAAACCCATTTACATAACATTTATACTTATAGTTTGACTACCGGGTTGACTAACTAATCACATAACAACAACTTCTTCAAACTTATAAAAGTCGTAGTCAAATTCATTCTATGGCATTATCGTAAATAATTACTTAAAAACCGGTTTTGGGGTTCCTTATTTAGATTTCGTCCTCGAAATCTCTTCGTCTATTCTAAACCCAAACTTGGTCACATTAACCCCACATTTCATCTTAACATTCTCAAACATATACTCAACTAGTTGCATTAACCTATATGCTTATGCAACTCTAGCCATTCCTTGATACCTCTAATTATCCTTAATCCGTTCTACTTCTTGCTCTTTTCTATTTACTTACACCTTTTTCTAATGACAAGCGTTATTAAGGTAACATTTACCATTTCTAATTCTATTATTTTTGTAACTTTTCTATATATTGTTACATTTCCATTCATTTCTTTTCTAAATTTTCATCAAGAACTACATGTTACTTGAGAAATTATGTTATCTTGACTTATCGTACGCCAACATTGGTTTATACTTTCTTATTTAACGTAACCATCTTAACATTTCTTTTTATCGTTTCCATTATAAGACTTTGCTTTCGTTACTTATTTTTAGTAAATTCTCCTCAAGGATAATAAGTCACTTGGAATAATTCAATACTTTGTCTTATACCTTCCACATTTACATTAGGGTGCTAATAATACTTAGCGACCACCATAATCATTACTCCTAACATCAATTTAAACTTATATCCTTCCACCTATACTCCTAACATCTAAAACTTAACTTTTTCCTAAGGTCTCTAGTAACAGTCATACTCAAATTCTTATTTCACCTATCTTATTTCCTACGGCATCTAACTAATCTTTAACTTCTATTTTCTAGTTCCTTAATTTCTCTTATGCTATGCCGAGAACACATAATCCTACTTATCTATACTTCTTTATTTTAATTGAGAAGCGTCCCAATCAAGGCAATGATAAATGCTTAATTGTATATTAAAATTACCCGGGATTTTGCCAAATAAAAGCCAGAAAATGCCAAAAGAATAGAAAATTGTGTGCTTTTGTGTCTATTGTGCAGGAAAGGATAAAAAGGACAAAAAGAAGAAAAATCAGTCAAAAACCGACAAGAAACGGGAAAAGACAAGACAAGAGTGAAGAATGAAGCCAAAGATCAAAGCCGGATCAGCCCGATACAGCAAGAAAGAAAGCCAAAATAAAGCCAAGGACCAATAGTGACTAGTTCTCAAAGTTTAAAGGCTAAATAGAAGTTTGATGTTCAAGGACTAACAATTGAATAAGTGAGCAAAGTTTATTATAAAGGAAAAAATGGAAGTTATGAAGAAACAGGCCGAATTTGACAACAACAAAGTGTTTTTACACTACACTTTGAACTGGTGAAAGACAGGGACTACTATTGCCAATTCTTCAAAGTTTTAAACAGAAAAACGCGTTTTAAAACTACCCTCTAACCGCTCTAACAAAATTTCCCGCCAAATCTTCCCACAACCCAATTTCGTGAATTTCCCACCCCCGCTCCCTTTCTCTCATCTAACCTCGTATTAAAAACACTTCCACATCATTTCGTCCACTTGTCAACCCCTGATTGGTTTAAACACCTCACAAAACTCATCAAACGGCTACAAATGATTCGAATATGATCAAGGGCTGAGATTAAATGGAAGATTCAAGAAACTCTCACTTCTCCTCTTCAATCCTCTATAAATAGGACTGTTAGGGCTCATTTTTCAGTTGTTGTTTTTGTTTTCAATTTTCAGCTTGTATTTTCTTTCAATTTTAAGCATTTACTTTCAAGTTTTTAGTAATCTTCTTTAAGCACTTGTACTCTCTTCCTCTAATCTTGTACTTCATCTAATTGAGTAATACAATTCAGTTTCCAAGTCTAATTGTCCTTTGTTTTCAATTTTAAGCCAAATTCACTCAATAAGCTCTCAATAAGCTCATTTGAGCTTATTACTGTTCATAAGCTAAATTTCAGTCAAACTTTGTTCTTAAGCAAGTCATTTACTAATCTAGTTCAATTTACATGAAATCATGATTACTTGAGGTGTTTTTGAGTTTAATTTGGAAGTACAAGGAGTAATAAGCTTTTTAAAGCTTATTGAGCTTTAAGCTGAGGTTTAGAGGCAAGGTGCCACTTAGGTGTTTGATTTTTAAGCCACTCACTCTACAAGAGTGGCTTAAGTGCTGAGACTCCAATAATCTCAAGGTACATTTCTTATATTTCATATAGCTTAATCTTAGCTTAAAGTAGTTGTTGATTACTATTCATTACTGCTTAATTCTTTGCAAAACATGTTGTTTAGGCTTGTTAATTAGCTGTTTTGAGTGTTTAGTAGAATAAATTTGAGTAATATCAATTTCTCATAAAATTCTGTCATTTAGTGTTAATAGCTAGTAGAGTAAGTAGCTTTTATTCACACATGAGCTTTAGGTTTTATAGTTTAAATAGCTTAATTAGGTTAAATATAGTGTAAGTGGATAAAAAGTTTCAGCTGTTTTAGTTTCTAGATAGATTTTAAACTCAATCTAGTTTAGACAGATTTATAAAGTAGTGTTTGGTTAAAGCTGGTTTTGACTTTTAAAGTCAAGTAAATTTTGTCAAATTCTTTCATATAGTTGAGTTAGGAGTTTGAATCAAGATTCAAAGTGATTTTAAGAATCAGTTTGTAATAGTTCAAATTTTTGAGTGTAAAAAGTAAGCCTAGCACCAGGGCAGATTAATTGAGTAAGTAATTTTAGGATTTGTTGTTTTTATAGTTCCTTATTGTTCAAGTATTGTCAATAAAGTCTTAGATGCACTTAGTGAAGTGTTTAGAAGTTCTAAATCTCAAATTTTAGCCTGCTCCTTGTTGATACCTTGCAATTTGCATCAGCAACAACAGGATAAAACTGTTGTTGCTAGTAAAGTTTTTAGCATCATTTTAGCTTTAGTGATTAGAAGTTAGAAGTTGATTTTTAAGCATTTCATAGTTCACTAGTAGTTTCATAAAAATAAGCACTTAAGATTCTGTTATCAGCTTCCAATCTAGCTTATTTGTTCTGTCAAAAGTAGTATAGCAGCATTTTGAAGACCTAGCTTATTCTTTTGTGATTTTCTAGTTTCTAGCTGTTATATTTTGAAAATCCTTTTAGCTAGGTGAGTTTTATATCAAAAGTTTAGCTTATTCCCAAAATTTCAGCTTCTAAGGATTAGAGGTAAGAATTTTAGCTTATTAAGAAAAGCTCAAAAATAGCTTAAAGCTCAACTTTGCACTTTTCAATTTCATTTTTCTTACTATTCTTGTTAAATACTCAGCTTATTTCTTTTCAAAAATCATTTAAGCTCACATCTTAAGCTTTACATAGCTTCTTTTGTTTTCCATGTTCATGAAGTAATAAGCTAGGATTAAGCCAAAATCTAAAAAGTTAGGGAAACCTTTAGTTTCTGTAATCAGAATTAAAAGTTTAATTTTCTAGCTTATATAGTTGTTAAAAGTTCAAGTTGTCTTTGTTAAAGTTGTTTAGAATAAGCTCCTCTATAAGTTTGTAGTTTTAAGTTTTTGCTAAATCTCACTTTTTGATAAGCTAAAAATAAGCCATAGCGTAGGGTCTGTTTGGTACTTTTCCCAAAGTTCAGGGGTACCCGTTTATTCTATAGTGTAAATTTCCTATAGTTTTCCCGCCTACCCTGTTCTTTCCCTTTTTACACTTCCTACCCTGTCCCTTATTAGCAGTTTCTACCCTGTCTTTTTAGGAATTAATAAAATAGTTTTAATAATTTTGAATTTAGTTTTATAAAATTAGAGCTCAATTAGGTTATAAAATTTAGGGCTTTTTGTTCCATTAATTTTCTGCACCTTTCTAGTTTATAAAAACAATTTTTCTTTATTTTTCCAATTAAATTTGTATTTCCTAGGAATTAAAATAGATTTTAGTTAATTTCTTTTTCTTAGAAAAATCATAAAAAATAGAAAAACAGTTGAAAAATTAAAATTCTTTTTGCATAAATTTTCTTTTTAAATCTAGTATTTTTGAAAAATAAAAGTAAAATTTTAGTGATAATTTTTAGAAAAAGTTTATTTTTGATCAATTCATTAATGTTTAGAAATTCATAAAAAATTCAAAAATAGATAAAAAATTCCAAATCTTTTTCCTAAAATTTTCTTTTTAAATTTGTGATTTTTTAGGTATAAAA
>BQNB010172394.1:0-11003 GCA_026074375.1 Tanacetum coccineum
TGAAATGACAATTACATAATACTTAAATGGAGATTACATTCGAAATAAAAATGAACAAATTAAAGCTTAACCTAAAAAAAACTTAACCAAAAATTAACTAGAAAAATTAACCTAAAAAATTAACCTCCCCATCTGCTGGATATGTGGGGGTTTATATACCCGACTCGAGCTCTTCTAGATCCTTCTCTTGGCCTCATCTCCACCCTTCAATCTTTCTCTTTCCTTGATCTCTTATATCAACCGTACGATTGGATGTATAGATGCGGATTGTTGATGTGGCTTGGGCGTGTGAACAAACACGTCACATCTACCAATCATTTGTACTCAAAGGGCCAGCTGGATTGGGGTGAGTGAATTAACTATGGTAGGTTTACGGTTAATTGATAGTGACATGTGAGTTAGGGAGTGTGAGAGGGACATTAACCCTATGGTTAATTATCGTGTGGGTGAGGTTAAGAAACTAGGGTTCATGGGTGTATTCATGTGTGTTCTTGTGTGTGAGTGAGGTAAATCGAATTTGGGGGTAAAGTGAGGTAACAGTAACTGTTAAGAGGGTATAAGTGTAACCGGGTTGGGGTTGGTTTGGTCGGGTTAGGGTTGGGTTTTAATTGGGTAATCGGGTTGGGGCTAAGCTCGTGATTGGTTGATAAGGGGATCCGTGGATAGATTGACCCGGCTCATGACCCGCGCTTTTTGTAAGTTTGGGGCAATTACCCATTCCGGCCCGTTTGTTTGGGCAAGCACTATTCAGCTTATAACTATCTTGGAAACTGGCATAGTTGGCCCTTGTGTTTATGGAAACAATGGAATGGGGTTTTGGTTTTGACTGTGGTTTCTTGCAATTGACTGTAGAAGGCTGAGGCATGATTTCTCTGGCTCTGCTTCGGCTTGAGATCTTAGCTTCTTGAGCCACTCATCCGTTCTCCCGGTGTTCGTTTTTGACTGAAATTCTTGCAATTTTTGACTTATCCATACCTCACCACATAAAACTCAGATACAAGCACATTTTTTCAGCCAGTTTTGATCCGTTTTGGGTTTTTGGGTCTTTTTAACATAAATATATTATGTGTATGCCTACACTTATCACAATGCTTGTTTCAGGTCAGACTTTTACAGGGTTGAAGGTTCAACAATCCTAGTTGAAGTCCTCATCACACTCCCACTTGGTGCTCCATCCCCTCACAACGCACCAACTTCATCACTAATATACAAAACCCATGTTGCAGAAGAGGCTGCTCCTATGCATCATTGATTCCACCTCTCCCTATGGGACACTCACTTGGAAGTGATAGGCAGTTGACACTGAACGAATTTAACGGTTCTTTATACCTCATTATCCATGAAATGTGAAAGTTTAGAAGCTGACTTAAAGCAGACAAAACAGACGTATGGGATGCATAACTAGAGCTCATAATGAAGTATGAAGTTGGAGCGACAAAGTAAAGTCAATCAATACGTCTAGAAGAATGGACCAGACTTGTTATTTTCAAAGATGAAATACTTGAGGATCCTCCATACAGGGGAGAAAGAGTTGCTCAATTGATGAATATGAGGGAAGCAATCTAGTTCAGTTGTGCACAAACTCAGGGAGGAGTGATTGTTTTGGAAAATACAATCAAAAGGTCCATCTACGCTAAGCCAAAGGTCGAGTGCTGCTAAGATTGAAGACAAATACTAGTTTTTTAGTATGAAAAGCAACGACTGGCCGGGGATAAAGATTCTTCAAAGGATTAGTATTTAAACTTTGTAGTAATTATCGTTTGAACAGTTATTTTATTGATTAGTATTGATTAGTATCTTATGTCATACAAATAATCTGTACACCTACGAGATTATCTTATGGTTATAAAAGAGTCTCTAGAAGTATTTAGAGAAAGATGAACACGCACAACAAAGCCACAAAGCAAAAAGCATTGTTAGGGATATTAAGAGATTTTAAGATTGTATTAGGGATCCTGAAATTTAGGCAGATTCGAAAGATTATAATACAAAACTTTTGATTAAGCCATTGTGTGTTCTTCTTAGTACTACCAACTAGATTCCGCATAGTTGACAGTATATCAGTGTTTCATTAAGGAATATCGATCCTACAGTGATTAAGATCTTATGTATAAGACTAGTGTATATGACTACCCAGAAGGATTTACAGGACCAAGTATTTTAATTACTACTGCTGAATCATTTACAACTGCTGGTGAAGGAGTTATTACTGCTAGAGAAATTCCTGAAGAAGTTAGTATTGATGAACCAGATATGGATGTAACACTTGCTGAAGCACTTGTGGATCTCTTGAAGAATGGAAAGAAAAATTCACCAAAGCCAAAAGAAAGAGGTATCTTTTTTCAAGATCCTAAAGAAGTTGCAAGAAGAGAGGTTATTTCACCACCAGTTTTAAAGATTTCAGCAAAAGACAAGGGAAAAGCCATAATGACTGAACCAGAGAAGCCATTAAAGAAGAAAAACCAGATTCATTGATGAAGAATTGGGTCTCAAACTCCATACTGAAGAACAAGCTGAATTTGAAAGACTACAAAAAGAAAGAGTTGCACAAGAAGAAGCTAGCAGAGCAGCTATCTATGAGGAAATAGATAACAATCAATCCATGATTGAAGCTGATGAGCAATTAGCTGCAAGAGTCCAAGCTAAGGAACAAGAACTATACTTCATTGAAGAAAAATCAAGACTGTTAGTGGAGATGATAGCAGAAAGAAAAAGGTTCTTTGCAGCACAGAGAGCAGCAGAGCAAAGGAGTAAACCACCCACCAAAACTCGGATGAGGAATAGAATGTGTACATACCTGAAGAATATGGGTGGATACAAACATAATCAGCTGAAAGGAAAGAGTTATGAAGAGATTCAGAAGCTCTTTGACAAAACGTACAAACATGTAAACTCTTTTGTACCTATGGCATCAGATGATAAGGAAAAAGGTAGTGAAAATAAGGCTGGAGGCAGTAGAAAGAAAACACTTGCTAAGAAAAGAGCAGGTGAAAAGCAAAGTGAAGAGAGTTCTAAAAGACAAAAGATAAAGGATGATGCTGAGAAAGAAGAGCTTAGAGCTCATTTAGATATAATTCTAGGAGATGATGTAGCTGTAAGTGTTGAATCATTAGCTATAAAGTATCTAATAGTTGATTGGAAGACACATGTTCTATCAGAAGACAAGATGTATTATGAGATCATCAAAGCTAATAGAAGTACTAAATCTTACAAGATATTTACAGAGATACTTGATGATTTTGATAGGCAGCATGTGTTAGATTTATATAGGCTGGTTAAAGAAAGGTTTGAGACTGCAAGCCCAGAAGGATACGACAGATTACTTTGGAGATATCTCATTACTGTGTTTGAACCAAGTAAAGATGATGAAGTCTGGAAAGCTCAACAGGATTACACATTGATCAGCTAGAGATTATTTTATTCATGTGGAATTCATGTATTACTGATGGATACTGGCATTGCTATTCACATGCTGGTAGAGAAGACATATCCTCTTACTCAAGAGATGCTTACAAGAATGCTGAGTGGGAAGCTAGAGGTTTACAATGAAAGTGAAATGGCATTTGAGCTTCTGAGATTTACTAGATCACAGATTGAAAAGTAGAAGAGTGTTTGGCAGAATCCTCTCAAAAAGGTTTAATTCAAGAAACTTGATGATTTAGAGTTAAATCACAAGTTTAGGGGAGGATTGTTGGGAATTAAGGGCTTCTACAGAGTTTATACTGCTGGTTTAACTTACTACTGCCAAGCTTAAATAGTTTGTACTGCTCAGATTATAACTACCAGTACTGACTCGTTAGTACTGCTAGAGTAAAAGTTAGTGTAACACCCCCAAAATGCGATACGCAACGGAATACAACGATTGGGGTGCTACTTCATAATACATGTACACGAGTCCTAGTAAACATTCAAAGATACGTTTATAAAACACAATTTCATTTATTAGAAAAATCAGAGTTACATATGTAACACCCCCAAAAACGTGTCGCAGCGGAAGTATGTCCGGGGGCGTTACTTCATAATACACAACGCTAGATACAAGAGAACGACCTCTAAATGTGTTGTTTGAAAAGTAATCTCGTTGATTTCCTTAAAATTGATATAACATTTGTCCCATAGCATCACATGAAAAGCCTTAAAAGCGATAACAATCGAGATTTGATCATTTGTATTAAGGTAGAAAATCCTTGAAGGTAATCCTTGTCCATTTAGACTCCAATGCACATCAATAATCCAAGCATCTAATTCTTTTGAGATAAACATGATAAAAGGTCAACAATAATGTTTGTGAGTTCATTTATAAGTATGAATGTAAATATCCAATGAATATTGCCCCTGTGTCATCACAGGACCATGTAAAACATTTAGTTACATACTACCGTCTCCAACATATCATAAAATATTGTATGACAATCAGTTCAACCCTCTTTAATAGTCCTCAAAGTTTATGCATAATGTTGGACATCAAAGGTTTTTTGTAAATATGCCTGTCTATTTCAATCCTTAAATAGTCACAAAATGATAAATATATAGTTCAAATCCAAATTTGGAAAGTATGCATGACCATTGATCCATACAATAGATCATTCATTAGTGATAGGATTACACAACTAAGTTCATGAAACTAGCGACGTAGACCTGTTTGGATGCCACTTTATTCAGGCACAGTAAGTATATACCCATAGTAGTTTCCCGATCCAAGGAACACCCGGCGTATAAAAGAGATTGTTCCCATCGTGGTGTTCCCTCCAAAACACCGGGCATTAATGAAAATAATATGTCCCATCATAGGTGTCCCCTCCAAGGACACCCGGGCATTTCTGAAAATGATATGTGTATGTGATCTGTGGCCACCGCAGCGGCTCAATCCAATCGTAATCCGACATGGTATAACGTTCGTTCCCGGTGATAGCTAGTCACCCGAACGGCGATTGTCAATCCCAAATAGATCTATCTTATAAAATTCGCGCTTACCCTCCGATAATAACATTCATGGCAACTTACTAATCCATAATCAGAAAAGTATAGTATGTGTTTACGTTAAAAATTAAAACCAAGTATGTATCTCCTCGCGAGATATAAAATGAGTAGTAAACCAAACAGTACAACCATGTATATGCATTGTAAAACAAGCATGTTCTCACACCCAAAAATATATCTAAAACCAGTAAAACAGAAATGGGGCTATAAACTCCACCTTGAGTTGTAGAACGTTGCAAATACTGCAATATTTTAAGCACAGCACAAACTAAAAAAGGGAACGGCTCGATCACGGAAGTAGCGATTATCCTTATGACATTACCCACTAACCAAAGGATGATATATTTGGGTTTCCCGATGAATGGTTACGTCAACACGACACATTGATAAAGTTTTAGATTTCTAAGTTATAATAGTTTGGTGGTTGGTTAAATAAAATAAATCGAAAGTAAACGTAATGTTGTAATAAATTCCGTAATATACATAATCAAAAATGAACAAGTTATAACTCATACTGTGAATTATATGACAAAGACAAACAATCCAAAGATTAATATGAAATGTATAATACTTTGCAAGTATTATATAAGAAGTGCGAGTAAATAATTAAACCAAACTGTTTGACATGTTTTCGGAAATCACCACTTAATAAAATAAAAGTTCTTGTATAAAAGTAAACACGTATTTTAAAGTCTTTACTTTGTCCATTAATCAGGAATTATAAAACAATATTTTATAATTTAGTATTCGTTTCCTCAACGGGTCTTAGTTAAACTAGTTGTCTCATTTACAAAAGTGTAGATCTTGTTCGTTTATCTGGTTATTGTATAATTACAAATTAACGCTCTTAAGACTATATAACTTCGTCTTTTGTCGGTTTTTCTAAGATAATATAAATTATAACGAAATTTATTAAGTATAGTACTTTATATACATGTCGTCATGACCTTTTCGTTTAAATCACTTTTTCCATTTTTATAAAATTCATTCCATGTTGCAATTATACTCGCGTATCAATATTTCAACACCCGCGTGTTTAAGGTATAATATATATATATAAACCTAACAAAATAATAATTATCATATTTATTTAACCATTTTAAACCACCAATATATATCCAGTTTTATATTTATAAAAACTTTTATTATATTTATTAGTCGATTCATTTATAAACCAAACTAAACCTTATTGGTTTTTCTGCTGATCCAAACGCACCCTTAGTGCGTTTCTGCTCACCCAAACGCCCTTGTATGGTTATTCTGTCCAAACCAAACACACCCTTTGTTGTCTTCTCTTAACCCAAACGCACCCCTTGGTGCTTATTTCAAACCCAAACACACTCCCTGTGCATTTCTGCTATCCCAAACGCACCCTATACGTTTTCTATATCAACCACACGCACTCTAATCTTTCAAACCGCAACACAAACACCCCTAATCTGTTTCTATCACGACCAAAAACACCCTATTTGGGTGGCTGCCACCCATACGCACCCCTAGGGGTGGCGGTACCGTGAACCGACGCACCCTTATGGGTTGAGAACGACACCAAACGCACCCTATGGTGGGCTGAGGATAAAGCAAAAAACGCACCCTTGTGGCGGCTGAGCAAAACCCACACACCCTTATGGTGGTTGCCGTGGGGTGATGATGGTGGTGGTGTTATGGTGGCGTGGAGGCACGTGGTGTTGGGGATCGGGTAGATCGGGTGATGAGGAACGTTTTAGGTTTCGACCAGAAAATTCGCCGGAAAAGTTTTCCAGCGGCGGTGGCCGGAATACGGCCGGTGGTGGCTGCCGAAAACATTGGGAGAGAAGAGGAGTGTGTGTGTGTGTTTTTATATATTAATGAAAAGAAATTTATAACTTTTATATATATATAAAAAGTTATAAAAAATGACAAGTTATAAATAGATGAGGGTTAATTTGTAAATATTTCCTCAGGGACAAAAAGTGTAACTTTTGAGTATTATTTTGTAAAATAGTGGTTCGGGACTAGTTTGAACCACTTAACGGACGATTCAAAACACGAAACTTGCGCCATTGCGTTCCAAATAATTTTTCCCATAAAAACGAGTATTCACTCGACTAATTTTCATAAATGTTTTATAAAATTTATTTAGAACGTTTATTATTTATTTGTATATTTCCGATAAGCTTTGTCCGTAAAATGATCTTTTACTTGAATATTTGCGTCTTCAACAAACGTCACTGAATAAAATGATGACTAATTTATTAAATATTTTTATTTAATAAAAAGTGTTAATTAAATATAATTTAATTATTCTCTTGGTTCTATAATCGTGCGAGGGCATTTCAGTCACTTTCTGTCTGTTTTCGGGTCTCGGTCAAAACTAAAACGTTGTCAAGAATATCGTTTTACATCAAATTGCTTTAGAGTCCGAATAATGAAAACGTGATTTAGTTGGTCGTTTTTTATAAATCAGCTTAGGAATAACATATATCTTTTTCGTTTTCAAGTCAAATAAGTTAAAAATAACTTGCACATGAGAGATGTAATAATAAATATGATTTCTTATTTAAAATATGTTCCAAAAATTTACCGGTTACGCGGAAATCACTTTTATGTGACAATAAAAGATCAAAAGTCAAAAAGTCAAGTAAGACCCAAAAAGTCAAAGGGTAAAATAGTCATTTAAAATTTTGAAAATTGCCGGATGTTACAGTACCTACCCCTTTTAGAAATCTCGTCCCGAGATTAAATTTTTGTTAACCGTTTGTGTGACCAAGAAAAGATTTAAGATTTAATAAACCAGTTCTAAACAAGACGCTGATAACTTTATTCAGCAAAATTTGGTGTTTCGACACTTCCCCATATACCAAAAATTTTGGCTAAGTTTGACCAGGATATTTAATCCATCAAGATAGGTATCTCGAAAATATCATTACAGGTCTCATGACTGATATAACCGCGTCATGAAGAAAGTCTCTTAATAATGAAAACATCGAAGGAGAAAGTGTAGTCGCGTGAGTATGTTTGTATAAGGTTTTAAATGTTCTAGGACGGAGTCTCGTTTCTGATATCTGTAATGTTCGATGATTAATAACAGACGAGGCTGATAGATGTAAGTATCCAACTTACTTGGTAGTACCAGGATGTATCGCGACCTAAGTCTTCGTACTAGTGGCCCGAAATGAATAGTTCGACTATCTCTTTCGTCGATAGGTGTTTATCTGGTCTAAGGGGAGTTGCATTACCTATTGGATAAAGTTGTACAAGCTGGGATGTATCGCGACTTAAGTCTTCGTACTAATGGACCGCTCCAGGACCCGACAACAGCAACCATAACAACAATAACTATAACAAATGGTGATGGGATGCAAAGAGTGAGGAACTTCGAGAAACTATATCCCCAGAATAAAGTTTGACAAATGAGAGGAGCTCGTGGGGGAGCTTATGTGATAGACGGCGGAATATGGTATTCAATCGCGAGTTTGAGGATGAATCAACTCTATTAGTTTAAGTGTGTAACAAGTCTGTTAGTTCCACGAACAGTTCATGATCGCGAGGATTAGCAACGGCAAAAGTAATAACTTAAGAATGAGATAAGGTAGTTTCAAGTGAGTCCTTAAGATTTCTGCGGAGTGGCAAGACAATATTGTGCTTCTAAACCTTTTTAACGGATTCCGGTGATTATAGGGTTCGAGTTCATACTCGTGTCATATTGGATACCATTAAACCCACTCATTTATAATTCATCACTTACATAAAGGAGCTTCCTAATTTATGTAAGTAAGAAATGGTAAACTTATGGTTCGGGGATTTACAATTTCTTTATTTAACTGAAGAGGCGTCCCAATCCTTTCAAATAAAGAGATTATAAATCATCCTATTTAGTAATTTCCGATGCAATATGCGTACTCACATAACCTTCAAGGTGATGGATAACATGACGATGCATGTGCTTCTAATGAGTATGGGGCGAGTGTTTAAAACTCGGCTTTGAAGGCGGGGAGTAAAACTACCAAAGGAATATCGACCTAGAGTTCAAGATAGTTAATGAGTACTCGGTTAGAGTAAAATACGATAAAGGTCCTTATGACGAATCAACATAGCGATTATCATATCAATCCTCCTATTATAAGTCCCGCCCATACAAGACTTGTAATACTTAGATTCATACATTACCATAATCTCATGTAACACAGAACTGTGACGTGTCTTTTTAACAAAACAATTATCATATCAATCCTCATATTACAAGTCCCGCCCATACAAGACTTGTAATACTTAGATTCATACATAATTCCATGTAAACAAAAATTATGACGGTCTCCGTGTAATACGATATTGTATAAAGCTATGAAGAAAAATAATATTCTTAGAGACCATTGTTTAACTTACAATGTCTGAGAACGAAGTGAGACCATTGTGCAACTCACAATGTCTAAGAAGTAAAATGAGACCATTGTGCAACTCACAATGTCTTAAGAAATGTTCTAGTATTTATATAATTAACTCTTATATAAATAAACGTACGATATACGCAAAAGATGTAAGCATATATATTATATATATGTATGTCATGTAAGCACTTAATGCAACAAGTAATGTAAGCAAGTAAGCAAGTAAGCAAGTAGTGTATATGCACTTTGAAAATGTTTGTTGTGATGTAATGCTTGTGAAAACGGTTATAGTCTAGGGTAAAATATGCAACCTAATTCCCTATAACTAGTGCTCTGATACCAATCTGTAAAAGTTATAAGTAAAGTGGCAAGTCTCAAATAGTTTAGGGGTCCTTATGTAAATTTTTAACGTAGTTTTGATAACTATCGGTTCGGGACTCGTTTGAACTAGTTAACGGTCGATTCAAGACACGAAACTTGCGCCATTGTTTTCCAAATCATTTTTCCCATAAAAACGAGTATTCGCTCGACTAATTTTCATAAACGTTTTATAAAATTTATTTAAAACGTTTATTATTTATTTGTATATTTCCGATAAACTTTGTCCGTAAAATGATCTTTTACTCGAATATTTGCGTCTTCAACAAATGTCACTGAATAAAATGATGACTAATTTATTAAATATTTTTATTTAATAAAAAGTGTTAATTAAATATAATTCAATTATTCTCTTGTTTCTATAATCGTGCGAGGGCATTTCAGTCACTTTCTGTCTGTTTTCGGGTGTCGGGCAAAACTAAAAAGTTGTCTGGAATGTCGTTTTACATCAAATTGCTTTAGAGCCCGAGTTGTGAAAACGTGATTTAGCTGGTCATTTTTGATAAGTCAGCTTAGGAATAACATATATCTTTTTCGTTTTCAAGTCAAATAAGTTAAAAATAACTTGCACATGAGAGATGTAATAATAAATATGATTTATTATTTAAAAAATGTTCCGAAAATTTACCGGTTACGCGGAAATCGCTTTTATGTGACAATAAAAGACCAAAAGTCAAAACGTCAAGTTAGACCCAAAAAGTCAAAGGGTAAAATAGTCATTTAAAATTCCGAAAATTGTCGGATGTTACAAATAGTATCGATGTCATGGAGTTAGGGTAACATGCAGCTGCAAAACTTGATTGTGTCATTGTGTGGTGTATATTTTATTGATTCAAGTTTTAAATTTATATTTTGCCGACTAAACCAAAAACAACACTTTAACGGGCAGTGTACCCGATCGGTAGTAGTTTCGTGGTAAGTAGGGTGTTAAACACTTGAAGCGGGGTTAAATCTATCAATTTAATTAATATATTGGTTATCTAATCTATGTTAATTATATCCTATTCTAAACCAATGTCAGTCTAAATCCTAATTCTAACAGGAAAACGAGGGTTTTTAGCCTGAGAGACTGGCACGGTTTGGTTGGTAACTACAATCAATCCAAGGCACTTTAACCCATGCGAGTTAATTAATAAAAGATAAAAGAGCGGTCGAGTCAAATATAAGAAAACTGTATTAACCATTATTAATCCGATTAGAAAGTTGGTTTGTTTATTAAGTGCAATGATTTCTTCTCTCGAGGTGGCATATCATTCTTAAGACTTAGGCGTTACATCA
>BQNB010172395.1:0-13466 GCA_026074375.1 Tanacetum coccineum
CGATCATATTGTTATCGGGTACGTGTATTACGGCATAAATCACGCGTTTTAGGATGATTCTAGCCCCTTGGCCATTATTTTATGTGATAATATGGTAATAAGAAGGTATTAAAAACAATGCTTAATGACCCTAAAGTCATAGGTTACACGTACCAATCGGGGTCTTAATTCTTGTTAATTAATTTCTTTTATTTCGGTGGCTAACGATTTAATTCTTGTTATTTATTTTGTTTCCATGGCAAATACATGCATGTTTGGCTATGGAAATATCCAAAACCTTGTTCATACATTATATTATGGTAGAATTATGTTTCGTACACAAAGCCGATGAAAACCTTGACCATTTGTGACATAATTCGCTTATATTTGCATTTATTTTCAGTTTTGGGTTTGCCATTGTTTCTATGTTTTTAATTTTGGTTTTTTCCATTGTTTGGGCACATTACAGTATTTAGATGATAAGTAATGTGTACTTAGTTGTCAAATTAATGTAATCATTGCTCGAAATGAAATGGCGAAAGAGTTAAAGGCGTAAAGTCAAATTCGGAGTTGTTGGAGTGACCTGTATGAAAAAAAATAGATTTCCCAGAATTCTGTAAAGAGTTATTAGCTGATTTTTTTTGCTAATTTCATTACGTATAAACCATTTTTCCTAATCCCGTTTCCTATGATATTACCATCTTTAATTATTTCACTACCTTCTTCCGTGAATAACACTTGACACTTATTGTCACAAATTTGACCAACACTAAGTAAGTTAAATGTTAAGTTATCTACGTGTTCTACATTAGATATAGTAAGAGAGTCATTAGAGATCGTAATTTTGCCTATGATCTTTCCTTTTAAGTTACTTCCAAAAACAACATTACCTTCGTCGTATGCTTTGTAGGTAGAGAATAAACTCTTGTTACCGGTCATATGTTTGGAGCAACCACTATCTTTGATCCACTCATCCGGTTCCAAGCATGTTCTCAAGCATACCTATTTCAACAAAAACAAATTCAAGCGTTTGGTCCCCAATATCTCATGGGTCCGAAAATGTTAGTGTTGTACATCCCTTTCATTTGTTGTAATTGATTGAGATATTGAAATGGGATACAATTTCCTATATGTACAAAGCCTTGGCTTTGATGGTTGTTCTAATTCATAGGATAAAAGTTTTGATGAATTGGTTCTCTAGAGTTTCTTCTAGGTTGAGGTGTGTTGTGTCTTGGTTGAGAAGAGATATTTCTCCTAGGCGGAGGTGTTTTTGATCTAGACTTGGTTTTGACATAACCTATACCGCTTTTGAGTGATGGTTTTAAAGACGGTTTCTTTGACTCATCAATGCTATTATGTATTAGTTTTTTCCTAGTAATAACAAAATCCGATCTAGAAGACATAGGTGGACTAAAAATGTATTGTGTCCCTTTTTCGCCATTGGTGCGACTTACGAATCCAGGTAAGGTGAATCCTTGCACCTTTATGGTGGATCCGTCCATCGCTTTTTCAGCGGACGATCCAACGAAACTCATGGTTTTAGTTTCTCTTGTTGACGCTTTACCGCTATCAAATCCTAGACCTATTTTGCAACTAGGTGACTTTTGATTGTTTAACATTTCTCTTAGTGAATTAGCGCTTTTATCAAATTTAACAAATTTAACTTGAGTTTCCTTAAGTTTGGCGTTTTCCAATTTAAGTTCTTCACATGACTTACACGCAATCTCAATTTATTTAATTCTCTCAACTTTCTTAACTTTCTCGTTTAAATTTAAAATTTCTTTCTCTAATAGATCTCTTTTAGATTTCAAAATTTTATTCTTGTTAATGATTTTAAGCTAATTTCACATTAGCTATCGCATTCTATTTGCATACTATCATTATCAAGAGAAGATGCATTATCACTATAATAGGAAACGAGTTTATTGTTGTCAAATAATGATATATCACACTTTAATATTGTATGTTCTAGCCTTTGTTTTTCGTGGTAATAAGCTCATTGATTGGAATAATTTAATGCAAAATTCATACTTGGCATTCTTCGTGGCGGTTTGACAGGAAAGAGACAAGATCCACGATTTAAGGAAATAGTCAACGGCGGTTTATTGATCACAGTGGCGAGTAGCTAAACAGCGAGTTGCTAACAGCGAGTTGCTAAACAGCGAGTTGCAAAACAGCGAGTTGCAAAACAGCGAGTTGCTAAAACAGCGAGTTGCTAAAACGGCGAGTTGCTAAAACGGCGAGTTGCTAAAACGGCGAGTTGCTAAAACGGCGAGTTGCTAAACGGCGAGTTGCCAAACAGCGGTTTGTGTATTTTATTAGGGCAGCGAGTTGTCAAAAGAAGCAGCGGTTTGATTATTCTATTACACGGCGGTTTGCTTACACTAGCAGCGGTTTGATTTAAAAAAAAAAGTTGAGCAATATATAATTTTTTCTATAGCCTTTTTAACTTATTTTTACACAAAATTCAAATTTTGGTAATAGGGCAAAAAAAAAATTCGGTCGACACCTTTTAGCGACACTTTTTTCGGGAAAAATTTAGTAAAATAAAAAATTTTCCTATAGCATTTTTAGCTTATTTTTACACCAAATTTATATTTTGGTAATAGGGTAAAAATAATTTTTTTTCATAATCCAACTGCGCCGAATTCCAAACAAACCAAAACCATCGAGAAGGACTTAAACTGCACAAATCATTCACAACAAACAAACCATTAACTACCAACGATTATTCATTCACGGTTTTCTATTGATTTTGTAAAATCCCGTTAAATCATTTATCGGTTTTAATCATAGACGTGTAAAATCCCGTGAACGAGAATTGCATACATAACCACAACAACATCAATCACATCATATCCACTTAAGATCCAACAAAATCTTTCACACTTCATAGTTAATATCCATTCATTCATCATGTCTACTCCAGTACATCCTCGACAGATAGTCAAATGCATAATAATATCATGGCAGCTGGGTCAAAAGATCGTCCTCCAATGCTTAGACCAGGAAGATATTCACAATGGAGATCACGTTTTCTACATACATTACACAAAAATAATGGTGGAGGGACAGAAAAAATGCATACTAAAATGGTCCTACGTGCCAACAGTGTAACTTATTCAAGCTGTTCCAGAAGCTGAAGGTCGTCCAGCAGTTCAACAACATACAACAAATGAAACAGTAATGAACATGACACCAGAGATACAATAAACACTTTCAGTCTGAAAAAGTAAGCAATTTTCTGCTTTTAACTAGTTATTGGAGATCGAAATTCTATTCAACTTTGATGCAACAACACAGCAAATGAGATGTGGATAGCCATTAAAAGGCTACAACAGGGTGAATCATTGAACGTACAAGATGTAAAGACCAATCTGTTCTGGGAATTTGGGAAGTTTACTTCTCGAGATGGAAATCCAGGAGTCATAATTACTCACGGTTTTACAAATAGATTGAATGAGTTGACAAGGAAACAACTTGCCAAGTTCACTAATGCAAGTGAATGTTTAATTTCCTTCAACACTTTCAACCAGAATGGTCAAGGTTTGGACCTTGTCAAGCAATCAAAAAAATAACACCAATCACATATCACAGACTATTTGACATTCTGAAGCAGTTTCAGAAGGAGGTTAATGATATTCGTGCTGAGAGAATAGCCAAAAGTGCAAATCCATTAGCAACATCTTACGGCTGCTCAACCATATCAATACTTACTATCAAGCACCAAAACCTCAAAAGATCAATGCAACATCATCTCCCACAAAACAAAGTGCATCTACCAAACACAAAGGGCAAAGAGGTCGCACAAACCAATTACACCTCAAGATGAGTCTGTCTCTGAACGACAGTGATCCTTTAACAAGCTCAGAGGGACAAAGAAATGCAAAAGAATTGCACTACTTGCAAAGTATTCAAGAAGCCTCTACAAACCTACCAACAACAATCCTTCGAACTTCTTCACACTCCAGGAACAAGACTGAAGATACCACGACCAAGTATAGCAATGGACAATCAGTCCAAGGCAGTTGGGAATCAAAGACATGACAGTTGTTGGGGCTAGGGAAACAGTAGGACATTTCAGGTAGTTCAATAGACTGGTATACATGCTTAACTCAAGGGATGATGGCCACATGCAAAGAATCAGGAAGCCAAAGCGGGATTAAGACTACGCTTATTCACAAAATAAAAGATGATATGTGCAAACAAGCTGAACAAGGGCGTTCCTTGTAAGCTAAGCAACTGATTGGCTAGATGACACGGATTAAGAGATGATGAACAGGAATTGGAAGCACATTACAGCTCATGCAAAGATCAGGAGTCTCACCTGAGAAAGCCATTCTACTGGCCACATTGAACAGGGTACAAAATCATGATGAAAGTAATGTGTATGACAAAAGTGAACGACATTCTGAGCACCGGAATTCCATTAACGATACATAATGTTTGAAGAGGATGATAGCAATGGTCCACTCCTGATTCATCAATAATGTACTAATGATAATCAGGTTGATCAAATGCTTGCAGAATGTGTTAATGAGCGTGCTGCGCTGCTAATTTAAATTGCTAATTTAAACTCTTGATACGTAGGAAAACAAAAAGATTTTAAAGCAATTAAGAAAGCAAACGCATCATTGACCAAGAATTGGAAAAGTGTCAAAACTAACCTTGATGAAACTAATAGTGCTTTGTGGTAATGCAATTAGTTGTCGGATAGTTTGTCTAATTTCACTTCAGAACAACCATAACTGAGTTGAGAGTACAAAGCCTTTAATGACCGACGATTTAATTATGAATTCTTCAAACAAAGTTAAAGAAACTCTAGGACTAAAAGCATTAAAAGACATAGAAAATAAAAAAGGTTTAAAGACAAAATCCTAGAATATTCAGTTCTTGATCAGAAACACGATATTTAGTCAAAAAGTGTCTTTTAACTAATCCAACTGGAAGGTTAACTCAACAGATGAATACAAAGTTCCATTTCGGATTTAAAGTTAAAGAAAGAAAAAATATTGACAAGAAGTTGAAATGACAAACAGTTAAAGTTTCTTTAACGAAATTGTTTATACTCGTAACAGTCAATTCAACGCATTCATATTTTAGACACCCAAATGCTCCGACGTATAATGGATAAAAAAAAAAAAAAAAAAAAAAAAAAACGAAAAAAAAATGACCAACCTTTGCCTAAACCAAGGTACCTCAAGACAGCTTCAATCTGAGAAGCCCTGTTTGTATGAGATCCCATAAGATACTTCAGATCTTAGGAAACAGATTTGTGGCCGCCTGATAGGACGAGACCATGACTCTGATAACGATAGTAGATCAAAATTAAATAAAGATTATGTTAAACCATATGATTACACAAAACAAAATAGTCTTTATGAAATTTTCAAAGCACCCTCACTGAGTATCTTATCAGTTGGAACGCGCAAAAGAAGTTAGGAAGACAATGTGAGAAACCGTTTTGTTAGAACAAAACCAAACATTGCAAAAACGTTGCCTTTCTACCCGTTTCAAAATCCGATTAGTAAAAAGTAACAAGATTTTAACGAAATGACATTTAACATCAATCAATTAGGGAAATTGTATGATCAAACTTGGTTTAACACATACTAGTGATTATTTTCGTGTACCAACTGCTCATGATAGGGTAACATTTGATAAAAACCTTGTCTAATGCTCTTTCTATAAACACAAAATGATAGCTGTTCGTTTTGAAACAAGAACTTAAAACATAAATGCATGAAGAATTTGAAGTACTTAAATCCCTTGAAAAAGAGGTTGACTAACTTATGAAATTTGAAAAGGCTGATTTTATCAAATATGTATGATCTACTTCTTGAAAGTGTTTGTCTAAAGATGTTATATATTCATATTTGCATTCTTTGTCAGAATTAAATGCTCATACTGAATTGCAATGCATGTATCTTCATAAAGTCAAAGAATGTGAATGTCTTGCACAAAAGCTTTCGAAACAAACTGAATCTGTTAATAACGAAGTTCATAATAAGCTTTAAAGAGTTTTGCGTAAACTTGAAAAACCACTCGATATCTCTGAACTTTCTTTACAACATATGTATAGAACAGATAAAAACCAACCCATTTTGCCAAAGAAAATGCTCAAATGTATTTCGAAAGAACGAGAAGACAATATCATGAAATACATGATTTGAGGAAGCTCGAAATGCAAGACAAGAACGATGGTGACAAATGATTAAAGGAGAAACTCATTCCAGGTAACAGAAGGACAAGGACTGTGGAAACTCAGAGTTGATAAACCATCTGTTTTTGGTTCGACAACCAAATGCCAACGGAATCCAAAATCTCAGTTTTAGGAAAACCGACTCCCTTTTCAAATTCTCCTGAAATGATAAGATTTTCAAACGAAACATCGGTTGAATAAAACTAATGGAGTCGGATGGTTTGTTTAAACAAGTTACTCAACAGAATTTGCCTCAAAAAGAAAACAAGCAGAAATACACCGAATGTGCTTAAACCAGGAAAGTATAGAATGCGCACACCACAACACAAAAAGAAGAACAGCAGTGCCCTCATGCTTCTAGGAAACTAATCCTCACATGTCTAAATCTACAGAGTAAATCGGACACTACTAGTGGTTAGCAGACCAACTGGCTTAAGTGCTATCAAGTTAAAGATAAGGTCAATCCAAACATAGTCAATGAAGTTTAAAAAAGAAGGAAGTAGAAACGCATCAAAGGATTTCTAGTATTTTCTAAGAACAACAAAGCCTGTAACTGCGTGTAATGACAGTTCAAAATCCCAGAAACTTTGAATGGAAAATGATTTTGTTACTGCATGTGAAAAATGTGTGTTTAATACTAAACATGAGAGCTTGTGTATCTAGATACTTGAAAGACGCGGAAGCTAAACTAAGAAAGCCTAGAGGTAGTGCCATTAGTGCTTGTAAACCCAAGAGACAAGCGAACAATCTGTTGCAACACCCATAAGAAAACAGTTGCATCAATACCACTATCAGAAATCCCAAGAGTTACCATAAGGAGTTGTATGAGAATACAAATTCAGGAAAGGAAATGGTGGATAGCAAGAGATGTCCATCAGGCATATAAATGTGACACAAAAGCCTCGTAGACCTAAAAGATATGGATGCCTAAATCAGGAAAGAGGAAGATCAACAAGCATTAGTCCCACATATACATTGTCTCTAGAAATACTAATGTCTTAAAGATATCAAATCCTTAGGTATGCCAATTAGTCCAATTTCCGATCGTCCTCTAATTCTCTGCAGATTGTACAACTCATCCTATCATTGTTGACTCTGGGATGCACAAAGCACATGACGTGCAATCTCAAGCTTTGTGTAATTAGTAGACGAAATTTTTGGGTACCGTTCATTTTGGAAATGATCAATTTGCTCCAATTCTTAGTTATGGAGATCTGATACAAGAAAATCACGATCAAACTGTTTATTAACGTCGAAGGCCTCAATCACAACCTTTTCTCGTTTGGTCAATTCTGTGAAGCGGATTGGAGGTTTGCTTTCAGGAAATCTACAGTTTTGGTGAGAGATCTTCAGGGAAACGATTTACTTAACAAGTAATCGTGGATCCGATCTCTACACAAAACTCTTCAAGAAGCAACTTCATCAACTCCAATCTGTTCATGGCTAAAGTTATTTCACCATCAAGCATGGTTATGGCATCGAAGACTTTCTCATCTTAACTTCGATTACATCACCTTACTATCAAAGAAAGATATTGTGACAGGCTTACCTAAGTTGACATATGTCAAGGATCAACTTTGTTCGTCTTGTGAAATGAGTAAAGCAAAAAGAAGCTCATTTAAGTCAAAAGCTGTTCCAAGTTCCAAAGGAAGGCTGAATTTGCTTCACATGTGATTGTGTGTCAATGCGGGTTGCAAAGCATAAATGGGAAAGAAATATAATCAGGTTATTTTGTTGATGACTATTCAAGATACACTTGGACTCTTTTTCTATGATCCAAGGATGAAACACCAGAAGTTCTCAAAGATTTTCTCACGATGATTCAACGCAATCTTCAAGCTCAAGTAATTACTGTCCGTACTGACAGAGGCACAGAGTTCTTGAACAAGACACTCCATGCTTATTTCAAAGAAGAAGGCATTGAACATCAGACTTCTACTCCTCGAACACCTGAACAGAACGGCGTTGTCGAAAGACGGAACCGCACTCTTGTTGAGGCTGCTCGAACAATGCTTTCAGCTTCTAAGCTTCCATTATCATTTTGGGCTGAAGCAGTTGCAACCGCATGCTATACTCAGAACAATGCAATCATCAATCACAGCATGGAAAGACGGCGTATCACTCATTATGACTGGTAAACTTCAATAAAACATCTTCACATCTTGTTGCATTTGTACATAACTAGAGATAGAAAATATAGATAAGATGAAAGAGAAAACAAGGGGATCCATGTGTCATGGTGGGATATTCTACTCAGTCGAAGGGATATCGTGTTTACAACAAGAGAACACACTTAATAGTTGAGTCCATTCATATCAAGTTTGATGAAATCAAAGATATGATGTCTGATCACAACAGTTCAGACCTCGCACCACAACGACAATAGATTCTGTTGAAAATGTCCTCTTCATCCTCATCCTCAAGGACAAAAAGCGTCAGATTATGACAACTCTGACCCCGTGCCCCCAAGACAAAATATTGTTCCTACAGCAGAAAAGACAGATTCGTCACAACAAGGGTTAGAATTTCTCTTCAGTCCTTTGTATGGAGGAAAGCTTTACTAAAGGTACAATTTACCCAACTTTATTCAAGATAAAATACGGGGAGGATATTCTACTAGTGCAGATTTACGTTGATGACATAATTTTTGGGTCTACAAACCCTAAAAATCAAAAAGATTTTGAAAAGGTTAATGCACAGTAGATTTGAAATGTCTTTAATGGGGGGAGATGAAGTTCTTTTTAGTACTACAGATCCACCATCCCCCAAAGGTATATTTATCAAACAGGCCAAGTAACGCTTTAGAAATTCTAAAAAGCATAATATGTACAACTGTCACTACAATTGTAACCATTGGCTACTAAACCCAAACTAGATGTAATTTGAGTTGAAACCCTAGACCAGATCTGATTATCGAGTACAATCGGTCACTCATGTACTTGACATCTAGTAACCCATACTTAGTGCATATCAGTATGCCCATCGTGCCGTTATCAAGCATGACCAACACAAAAGCACCCCATTGGAGGTTAAAGAATCTTTAAATACCTAAGGTACCAATAACAAGGGACTCTGGTATCCCAAAGATTCTGGCTTGAACTAACAACATTTTCAACGTGATCATGCCGGATGCATTGATACTCGAAAAGCACTTCTGGAGGGATATAGTCCCTTGAGATAAGCTAGTAAGTTGGATGTCCAAGAAACAAAACGCACTGCAATGTCTTTTAGTAGACCAGAGTACGTGGCTTTATCTGCAAGATTGTGCTCAAGTAATGTGGATGAGGACACAACTTTCAAATTATGTCTTCAACTACAACAAAAAACCGTTGTATTGCGACTCTCATCAGCCATAACATCTCTGCAACCCCTACAAGACATTCGCGAACAAGCACATCCATACTCGGTATCATTTCATAAAGAACAGTTTGAAAATGGTAAAATGGAATTATATTTGTCATAACTGAATACCAATTAGCTGACATGTTTTACGAAAGCCCATCCTGAGGATCGGTTTAAGTATTCTTGTATGAAGTATTGTAAGAGATGTTTTAACTCCAGCGGAATTGTAGGTTCTGACAAATGAGACTGCTTGCTATCATCATCAAGACATCACCAATACAGATTTTTGAGAAAAGCAAAATATAAAAATAAAAAACTTCTAAAAGAAAAATACAAAATCAGAAAAACAGAAAATGTTCCAAAAGATTCTTTCGACATGTCCTCTTGGAAGTCGATAACATTTACCTACTTAGAAAGATCGATTAACATTGAACACGGGTGTGTAAATGAAGTTCAGCGAGAGTAGCAAATGTTTCAAAACAGTCATTTCTAATTATCTAGATGGCTTATGTGCAAATGTCAGTACATAACCCGTACTTCAAATATAGTGAAGGTTTATAACTTATCCACCCAACTAGAAAATTAACGATTCTCGGTCTTGAGCTGTTCTTACAAGACATTCACTTTTTTAGCTAATAAAAAGATAGTGTACATTTCAGTGCGCTTACCCTTAGCGATAGAAGTAAGTCCACAACATTTGGTATTTCAAAAGTTTGACACAATTTTTCAAGAATTTCTCGATACAATACTAATGCTTTCAAAATTGTGTGTTCATCACTCCAACCCTCAACAATGTTTCAAAAGAACAACAATTTCTCAATTGGTTCCCTATTTTTTGAAGGGGGAATTTTTCGAAAAACAAAGTTTTAATGTTCTTAGGAATACATCATCAACGACCCAGTCTTAAGTATTCAAAACATTTATCAAAAGTTCCAAACCATTCAAGCTGATCCCTATTTTCTCCACAATTTTCAAGACTATTTTAAACACAATGTATTTCAAAAACTAAGTGTTATTATTTAAAAAACGGGGAGAAAATGTATTTAAAATATGATCATTCGACTCAATGTGCTGAACAGTAAGAAAAGTTTTATGGTTAATCTTATACCCAACAACATCTTAATTTTCAACGACGATTCTGAAGTCATTAAGGTTTTTTAGGTTAGAACAATCCTATGATCCAACAGAAACGGATGATCTACCCAAGGAAATTCCAAGTTCTAAATAGCATCCTGTAGGTATGATTGAGAATGAATGTATATGGGAATAATGCCGACTAAGATTGAGCTAACACTGGAACAATCACAACAAGGTGTTAGTAATGACGTCTTGGTAAGCATTGAAGGCGTTGAAGAATGAAAAAGAAATGTATGGATAAAAGGGTCTAAAGAAAGAAGCCCTCCACACAACTTAAGGCAGAAACCGGGTCAATACATATGCTGTCAGAATCACAAGTTGATTGCTGACATTGAAAACGACATCATGGACCCAGTGATGCAATGCACAACCCTTCCTAGCCATTCTGAGTTTCTCGTCAACAGTAAACATGTCTCATCTTCCAAGGAGATACACACTTATCTATTGGATGTCCTCATTCGAGATCTGATATTGAATAGGTGGCAATATGCTCCAGCCTCCGAGTACTAAAACCAAAATGCACTAATCGAGTCTAGAGCCAAGAGATCAATCTAAATCTCGTTAGGACACATTCCATTTCAAACACTTATTGAACATCATCAAGTTCACAAGCTGTTAACAAGAGTCCTACGTAATATCCTTGTGATATTTACCAGAACATCCGAGTGATACTTTTAGTATTCACAATGAAGATGGAAATCCTGCTTGAGCCAGCATCAAACAAGCTCTTGGTAGGTGACTTGCGAGATTCTATATGAATCAAACTTGTGACAACTGGATATCGATTTGGTCCAGTAAATGAATTTACGGTTGATGAATTTTGATAAAAACATGACACTCTCGATGTGTTACAAAAACTCTTTAACGAGTGACACGTCGATTGATTTTCAAATCAATTTTCTCGTTTATCACTAACGTAAACCTGCAGGTCAAACGGTGGTAACGGCAACCTCAATCCCATTCAAATGCTCAATCTACAAAGACATACTATCTAGAAAGCTCAAGATTTAAAGACAAAGACTTCCGCAAACTCTGAAATAAAGCTTTCAAGATAATGCAAAAGTATGAGCATGTTGGTCAAAGACACAAATCCGCAAGATGGCTAGCCGATCGCAAAGCATGAAGTAACAAGATAACAACGAAGACAAAGACCAAGAAACGCACGAGCTTAAACGACAGAAAAAAAGCAATCTCACTGATCTCATGAAGGAGTGTCATCAATGAACTCACTTCGGGGGAGATTGTTAGCCTCAATTTTATTGAGTCAATAAAGGAAGCTCGTTCCCGTGTTCAAGACCTCACTTCAGGGGAGATTGTTAGCCTCAATTTATTGAGTCGAACAAGGAAGTTCGGTCACTCTACGATGGAGCTTCGGTCTTTAATTAGTTAATGTTGTAATAGGATAGTATCAAGGATCGGGCTCGATAGATACCTAATATGTATATGTTTTGGGTTTAATCCCAAGCAAAACCCGAGCCCGGGTCCTAGTTAAATATCCCGCGCGTACCTTTAACGCGACGGGGTATATAAACTCTTTTCTATTTAGAAAAGAGTTAGTTGTTCATTTCTAAAATAATATATTTTCTCTTTTCTCTCTCATCTCTCTCTCTCTCTCTTCTTTCTCTCTCTACAAAAACAACTCATCTCCTCATCTCTTTTCTAGTTATTGATTCGTGTTATGAAGTGTTACGGGATCCTACATTATCTTGGTTGAGAAGAGATGTTTCTTCTAGGTGGAAGAGTGTTTTTCGGTCTAGACCTCGGTTTTGACATAACCTATACCACTTTTAGGTGATGGTTTTAAAGACGGTTTTCTTGACTCATCAATGCTATTATGTATTAGTTTCTTCCTAGTAATAACAAAATTCGATCTAGAAGACATAGGTGGACTAAAAATGCATTTTGTCCCTTTTTCGCCATAGTTGCGACTCACGGATCCAGGTAAGGTGGATCCGTGCACCATTATGGTGGATCCGTCCGTCCCTTTTTCAGCGGACGATCCAACGAAACACATGTTTTTAGTTCTGCTTGTTGACGCTTTATCGCTATCAAATCCTAGACCTATTTTACAATTAGGTGACTTTTGATTGTTTAACATTTCTCTAAGTGAATTAGCGCTTTTATCAAATTTAACAAATTTAACTTGAGTTTCTTTAAGTTTGGCGTTTTTTGATTTGAGTTCCTCACATGACTTACATGTAATCTCAACTTCTTTACTTCTCTCAAGTTTCTCAATTTTCTCGTTCAATTCTAAAATTTCTTTTTCTAAAAGATCTCTTTTAGTTTTCAAAATTTTATTCTTTTTAATGATTTTTAAGCTAATTTCACATAAGCTATCGTATTCTCTTTGCATACTATCATTAACAAGAGAAAATGCGTCATCACTATATCAAGAAGAGTTAAGAGTTACCTCATTCGACGATTGAGCCATGAGACAAGTTTCATCGTTGGTTTTGTCTCCGACGTCATTTTCGCTATCGCTCCAAGAACCTCCAATGAAGGCCTTTTGATCTTTGTTGCGAGATGGTTTTGGACAATCGCTAATGAGATGATTTGGATCATCGCATCTAAAAAATTTCCGGTCACTCTTTCCTTTCTTCTCATCCCTTTGCCGGAATGACTTTTTTTCTTATCTTGATTGCCTAACAAATTTACCCTTTCTTCTAAAAAACTTTTTAAAGTTCCTTACGGCCATAGCATATTCTTTGTCATCGTTTCTGGATGTCGAAGTTTCATCATCACTAGACTCTTTCTTATCTTTCAAGACGATGGACTTAATTCTTTCCTTTTTGCCTTTATAAATTTC
>BQNB010172398.1:0-13466 GCA_026074375.1 Tanacetum coccineum
AGATGTCAATTCAGACAATATGATTTTTTGATAATTTTTCATTGTTAGTCAAAATACTAAAATCATGCATTTTCAAACAGTATACACCTTTGGCAAAATGATGCCACTTTCATTCTTTACATATCGGCACAAAACATCAAATTAACAATAAACCATAATTTTGTCCAAATGATTTTAGTCCACTGTCCAACATAAGGAACGTGATAACTTGCAAGACTAACACAAAACTTGCTAAGAAAGAGAATAGCATCCCGGAGGACATTCACTTTGACTATACGTAGAATCTTACTAATTATCAAATATGTTGTCATCTGAGAAGCTCTTAAAATCTCTTTTCTGGTTATGGCAATTTGCAGATAGAAAGTTAAAATAAAACCTACTGGCATACACTAACCAGAAAAGTGCAACTTCAAATTTTAGGCTTTATTTAGAGGTTTAACTTACCATAATGTATGCGTTTCGATTTACAGATTTAACAATCAATTCAATACCCTTTACGCAGAATCGAGAAGTACGGAACATCATCATATTGATCCAAAATCCGGACATGATGTCATTGACATTTAATCTGTGACATATGGCCTCAAGGATGAGCATGTTCACACGATAACAATACCTGAAAAAGGAGAAAGGGTTTTTAGTTGCTAATGGCCATTGACGATATATAGCTGCACAAAATTGCTAATACATAGTTGGTGTCAGTTTCGGATACGGTCTAAGGAACTTACCATTGCTTCTTTAGTAGTTGGTCTTTATTGATGATCATACAGGAGCATCTTGTCAAGGAAGTGAATCGCCTATATGACAAATAAATATCAAAACCCATCTGTCAATGTTTGTGTTGGATCTTCAACTCCCAATCTTTTCACACCTGAATCTACACATGTTATGGAAACTAATAAAAACACTTTTACAGGTAAGATTGAGAGTAGTTTTGTTTATTTATTTATTTAAGATTGATAGTAATTCTGTTTATAACTTTTATTAACCATTTTAAATGTTTACTTTGAAAACATGCCGGTGAAAACTCAAATGAACATCCAAGGCGAAGGTTCAAAAACAAAACTCCAATACCATTTTGACATTGGTTTATTTTATATTAGAAAGTATACTAATTATCATTACAAAAACAACACCAACATGTGTCGTTTTGTACTTGGGCTCACTTAAGCTTGGTGGGCTCCCAGTTTGGGCCGGCCCTATTTTTTTTTTTTTTTTAAATAGTTAATATAAAAAAAATTGTTCGGCACAAAATAGGAAAAAAAATACAAATTGATTTATTCAGATAAAAAAATACCCGCGACATGAGGAAACGACACCAACATGTGTCGTTTTGTACTTGGGCTCACTTAAGCTTGGTGGGCTCCCAGTTTGGACCGGCCCAATTTTTTTATTTTTTTTTGTAAGTAATTAATATAAAAAAAAATTGATCGGCACAAAATAGGAAAAAAAAATACAAATTGATTTATTCAGATAAAAAAATACCCGCGACATGAGGCCCAACACATAAGACCATATAAAAAAACAAACTATTAAACATGAGACCGAAAAAATAAACCCAATATAAAAAAAAATTGCTCGGCACAAAATAGAATACCCGCGACATGAGGCCCAACACATAAGGTTTTTTTTTAAGTAGGCAATATAAAAAAAATTGTTCGACACAAAATAATTTTTTTTTTTACAAAAGTACTGATTTATTCAGACAAAAAATACCCGCGACATGAGGCCCAACACATAAGCCCATATAAAAAAAACAAACTATTAAACACGAGACAAAAAAATCAACCCAATATAAAAAAAAAATCTCGGCACAAAATAGAAAGAAAAATTACAAAAGTACTGATTTAATCAGATCAAAAAAATACCCGCGACATGAGGCCCAACACATAAGCCCATATAAAAAAACTATTAAATATGAGGCCCAACCACAACGCGCGGTCTATTTTGCTTGATTAAAAAACCAGAAAATAAAATTAAAAGAAAAACCTAAAAAAAATAATTGTCGACACCAATTAAAAAAAAATGCCATTTTAGTTGCTTTTGAAAATGGGCTACTTTTAGCCCATGTAACCCAGGTCAGATTGATGAGCCATGTAAATTGGATAATAAATATGATGGCCCAACACAACGCAGCCAAGGTCTATTTGTTCTTGATAAAAAACTCATAACACTAAAAATTAAAAGACAAAAAAAAACCTAAAAAAAAATATTGTCGACACCAATTAAAAAAAAACTGCCATTTAATGCTTTTGAAAATGTGCAACTTTTTTACCCATTTAACCCAAGGGGTTTCAGATTTGATGACCATTGTAAATTGGAGATAATTACTTATATTCAAAACTAACTTCTTTAAACGACGACGTATTGTCGTCTGTGCACACACAGTGACGATAGCCTCAATGGGCCTCATTTTTGGGCGCCGCCCATTAATAAGGAAAAAAAAGGTACAAATTAATATTGTAATCAGATAAAAAAATACCCTCGACATTTGGCCCATTCACATAAGCCCATATAAAGAAAACAAACTTTATTAATCGGCTTTCTTCCTAAACGAGGAAATCTTTTCAAGTTCCCGCTCCATAGATTTGATATTCTTTCTCAAAAGATCCAACTTGACCTCCTACTTGTTAACCAGAGGTCTGACCAGTGAGAATTCAAGTAGGGCAAGAGGTAAGCGACGAGCATTAATTGCAATTAATGCAACTCTTAGATTTATGATACTTGTCAAAAACATTAGTCAGCATGTAATAATGTTTGAGAGCATGTTTAGTATCATCTTATGCCTCGGGTCCAGGGTCTGACAAAGAGACTCAAACCAATTGCACGTGTTCTACAGTTGGCTGGCATAAACTTAAAATTTTCCAAAGGGGTATGCACATAAATGTGTTAAACGCGTGTACAAAGAAGCATGCAAACCAACTTTGTATCACTAATTTTAAAAACCTTTAGTAATCACACTGTAGTGATATGCCATGGTTCATGGTAACTCCAATCGAACGCACAAAGAAGCGGAGAAATAGGTCAGCGCGAAGCATATTAAAAACCTTATTTCTTTAGGGAATTACGTAAAAACAACCCGCCTTAAACTTCTCTTAAAGTTTGTTCTAGTGGATGAGCCATACTTCCCATAAGTCCATAGCGTCCAGTTTTTAAATCAAGAAAAACTAGTTTCATTAGTTTAACGTCTTATTAATTTTTTTACAAAAACAGTTTTCCACGAAACAAATGGTTGGTCACTATGAGCATGCATTCGACGAGTAAAAATTAATAGACAACTTAAAACATCACTTTAGAACATATGGCATAATTAATTATTCGCGTAAACAATAGACATTAAATAAACATGCATACTGATATTCATAATACAAAAGATGACATTAACATACTAGAAAAGCAAGTAAAAATCCAATTCTCTCGCAAATCTTCCAAATGGAGAACCCCATAAGACCCTCACTAATGGTTTTCTGCTAAGTGCCTAGAATCCCCCTTTTTTTTTTGAATGGCAACTTTATTAAAAAAAACTAGCAAGGAGCTAGAAATACGTATAAAAGAAATAAGGATAGGGGTTATTTTAACCATTATCTCCCAAAAAAAACCCTTTTACATCTACTAGAACACCATAAAAAGGACCAAAAAACAAAGACACAAAAATCGTCGAACGATAAGGAGAGAAGCGTCAAAAGACCAACTGATTTCGAAGCTCCAAATCCGCCACCAAGCAATCTAAAAAACACCTCTAAAATAACAGAGACGGAAGAAAGTCGAAAGGATAAGAACCAAGCATCCCAATCCGAGAAAGAACAAATCTTGCTGCCATCCAAATCCCACCAACGACAAATTTTACGAAGAACAACCCGAGCCACGTCATAATCGAAAGAAAACATGCTGAAACATCTCTCCATACAGCAATTACAAAGAGGAACTGATTGGGGAATCCAACAAAACACCTCACGGCTAATATTTAGCTCAAGTAGGTAACCTATCACGACAGCACGCCAAGAAAAAAACATTAACTTTAATGGGAATGAAATTAACCCATCTCGTTGCAACATCCGACGAAGGAGAAAACAAAGTCATCAATAAAGTTTCTGATGATTTAACCTTGTACTCTCCCATCTCCCCGACAAATCCAAGTCCACCTATCTTTGGTAAACGATAGACAACGAGTTCTAAGTTAAGAAAAAGTCATCCCCCCACTGCTGCGCTCAGCTCCATCACGCACGTCCCGGCGAAAAGAAGCTGAGACCGAAGAAGCTCCCATTTTATTAGCCACCACAATCTCCTTATCCAATTCGAGAGCAAACAAACGGGAAACTGAACACAAAGAGGGGCATCAGCTAACCATATATCATACCAAAAAACATAATAAGACCCGTCCCCATCTTTCTCTTTCATCCGCTTCTTACAATGCGAAGAAAAATCAAAACCAGAATCTTTCAAAGATTTTACTTCACGTAAAATAGAGCACCAAATCGAGGGTTGATCGGTCACATGAAGAATCAAAAATTTGACCATAATCGCTTGAATAACTTTACACCATAAAGAGCCATCGCCAGAAATGAAGCGCCACACCCACTTCAACAAAAGAGCACGATTCAACGCGAAGAAACTTGAGACACCAAGACCACCGTTCAGTTTGGACGCTAAGACATTGTCCCAAGCTACCCACGAAATCTTTCTATCCGAAGAATCAACACCGTTGAAGAACTTACTACGGATAGATTCCATAGTCTTCAACACGCCTTTTGGAACCTTAAAGATTGACATATAATTAAATTGGAGAGGCCCCCAGAACGATTAAGAAGGGTCAATCTGCCGCCTATGGAAAGGGTTTTAACTTCCATTTAGATAACCGGGCTTGGAGTTTGTTCACCAAGCCAACCCAAGCCGACTTCCGAGACATACACTCCCCAACCGTCACACCAAGATAACGAAAAGGAGTGTTTCAAAACAGCACACCCACCTATCGCCGCCTACACAACAACATTCACTGAGAAACCACGACACCAACAAGACATGGCTCTTAGCAAAGTTTTGATCTTAAGACCCGACGCAAGATGGAAGCAATTAAGAACTTTAACATATTTATGTAAGTTCTGTTCGGACCACTCTCCAATGAACATGGCATCGTCAGCATAAAAAAGATGAGAAATATTAACCGAGCCATGCAATTGAAAACCTTTAAACAGCCCATCATCAACAACACGGGAGAAAGAGATATGTAACGACTCCATAATAAGAATGAAAAGTAAGGGCCAACGATCACCTTGTTTTCAACCCATAACAAAAAGGGAACTCCGGACGTTGGTCTACCATTAACCAATATGGAAGCCATGGAGAATAAACTACCACGGATCCACCTACACCAATTCGGCCCAAACCCAAACGCATGAAGAATATCCAAGAGATAATCCCACCGAACCGAATCATACGCCTTAGCAAAATCAACCTTAAAAAACATAGCTTGCTTCTTTTTTCTCTTACACCAGTTTAACATCTCATTTAAGATAAAAGGACCGGTCCAATATTTTTGTCTATTAGGCAAACAAAGGCCGATTGACTCGGAAACAAAATCGATATAAAAAGTAGCAAACGATTAGCTAAGACTTTCGTGATCACCTTATAAACCATCAATCAAACTGATGGCCGAAAATCATTAACGAACTTAGCATCATTAACTTAGGAATTAAGGCTATGAAAACTAGTTTACACCCCCCTTGGAAACGTACCAGACGTAAAAAATAGTCGACCGAAAATTGCAAAAATCGCTCCGACAAGAACTCCATACTTTCTAAAAAATTTAAACGTATAACCATCGGGGCCAGGAGACTTAACTCAGCACATTTCCAAAACAGCCCTACGAATTTCGTCCCTCGATCTGCCCTGCTCCAGCTCATCCACCTGATCCCGAAGATAACCTGATTATGAAAAGGAGCATTAAGTTTGAGACGATCATGAGACCACGTTGCTGAAATCGGAACTACAAAGTGATTCTTAAATGCTCCTTCACAATACTCGGATCAGTACACCAAGTCCCTCAACGAAAACACCACTGAGAAATCGACCAACTGAGAACCTTTTCTATTAATAAAACCATTAAAGAATTTAAATTCTCATCTCCTCGATATCCCATTGATTTTAGATTTTTGAACAAGATCCTTAACCTCCAAAAGTTTAATATCTTGCAACCGTCGGTTTAGATCCATCCGATTGAGAAGGATGTCATCAGAAACGTTTCCCCTTTCCAAGTCTTTATCAATAGAGATCAAATCATTCTGTAGGAATTCTTAGCGATATGAAGATAAACTTTTTATCCTTTAACCAAAACGAATAATAGACAAAAGGTCTTGCAAATTACTCTCTTGAACCTAACCATAGCATTTGAATAGAATGCGAAAAAAACAACCACGCATGCTCCACCATCGAATCAAAACCCTCCATCCTAACCAAATTGATAGAACCGAAACGGAGTCACCCAAAATCGACAAAATTCCCTCAAAAGAATAGGACGATGATCGGACAAGTGCCGGTCAAACAGCAAAGCTGAAATAGCCGATAAAGTGAGATAAACCTTCCGAACAAAAAGCATCTAATTTACTCATTTTGAGGCTGAGGAGCGACCAAAGTAAACAAGTACCCTTTCCAACATGACATCCAAAAGACCAGAAGACACAACAAACCGATCAAAAACAAACGTGCACTTAGAACATTGAAAGACGAACCAAGTCTTTCATTCCATGTCCGAACTCATTAAAGTTACCCATTATAATAGCTATCGCCGTTCCATCTCCGTAACAAGAGTAGATAAAAAAGCCCAAAGAGGCCCTTTTGCTCCCAGGCAGTTGAAGAGCGTTAACCTCCACCAAAAGAATCTTGACATTACGAGGTAACCATTTCCGTAAAAAGCTATAAAAATAATCAAAATAGTAGCGCCATCTTTCTTGAAGATAGAAGCCTCCCAAAAACAAAGATTAGCCACCAGAATACCCTAAATGAGTCACTGGCAACGAACCATCAAAGTTTGAATTTCCCCATGAGGACTTAACGTCCATAAGAGAAATACAATCCATCTTTGTCTCTTGCAACGCACAAAAATGATCAGTTGCTTACATTAACTCTTAACCCACTCCTTTTTCGTCTGTGCCCAAGACCTTGAATAGTAAGAGAAAGAATATCATTTAAAAACATCCATCTCTTTGTGAGCCAATAATGCGTTCATATCTTTCAAACACCCATCACAATTATAACCCATAGATGTCCAACCCGAACCATGTCATCCAAAAAAGTCAAAGAATAAGCCACCGTATGAACTTTATTGTGAAAAGGAAGAAACTCATCTCCATTAAGGAAATCAAGGACCTCACATATGGCATATTTAATTAGGCGCGTAAACAATTAGACATTAAATAATCATGCATACTGAGATTCATAATACAAAAGATGACATTAAGCATACTAGTAAACATGTAAAAATCCAAGTTCCCTCGCGAGTCTTTCACAAAAAGCTGCAACCTTCAAAAAGCTTATTTAATTTGGTGATTACAAATCAGAATTTGCTGCAACCTTCAAAAAGCTGCATATGACAAACTTTTATCAGTTCATCAATATCCCCTCTTCGTGCTAGTTCTTTCACATGTGTCATGAGCGATTGGTACTCGGTGTAACTTGATTTCTGAATATATACAACTAAAGTTAGTTATCAAGTCTAGATACGTTACATATGAAAAATATTTTAAAGCAGATGACATACCGCCTCATTTTGTTGCGCTCCATGTTTATAAGCACATTTATCGGCTTTCTTCCTAAACGAGGAAATCTTTTCAAGTTCCCGCTCCATAGATTTGATATTCTTTCTCAAAAGATCCAACTTGTGAATAAGTTGGCCATTTCTAATACTACGAGCTTTCTCTACTTGGCTTAACACAATCTAGTACGATGGGGAAGTATACAAACATGGATTAATTGACTAGTAATATAAAATACGATGGACCAACAAGTAACGAACTTTAAAGAGGTATATATAGACCCAATTACCTTCAGTTGACGCTGTTTGTATCCTTTGTCAATGTTTCGTCTCCGTTGGGAATACATCTCCCAAGGGTCGTCATCAGGTTCTTGTGGCTCTATGTGTATTTCTATTATTGTATTGTTGGCATTTCTAATTCCGTGATATAATTTTGCTTTGTCTGCCCGTTTATTGTTGCCATGTTGGACCCTGTGTATGAGGCTCTCCATCTTTTAACATAAAGAAGAAACGAATAATTTTCATAAACTATGATAAGGGCAAGGAAAAACAAGATTTGTCTACCGCTTATGGATAAGTACCACATAGTTAAGCTCTTGTGCACCATCATCTTGGTAGGGGTCCAGGGTCTGACAAAGAGACTCAAACCAATTGCACGTGTTCTACAGTTGGCTGGCATAGACTTAAAATTTTCCAAAGGGGTATGCACATAAATGTGTTAAAAGCGTGTACAAAGAAGCATGCAAACGAACTTTGTATCACTAATTTTAAAAACCTTTAGTAATGACACTGTAGTGACATGCCATGGTTATCGAACGCACAAAGAAGCGGAGAAACAGGTCAGCGCGAAGCATATTAAAAACCTTATTTCTTTAGGGAATTACGTAAAAACAACCCGCCTTAAACGTCTCTTAAAGTTTGTTCTAGTGGATGAGCCATACTTCCCATGAGTCCATAGCGTCCAGTTTTTAAATCAAGAAAAACTAGTTTCATTAGTTTAACGTCTTATTAATTTTTCACAAAGACAGTTTTCCACGAAACAAATGGTTGGTCACTATGAGCATGCATTAGGCGTGTAAAAATTAATAGACTACATTAACATCATCTTTTTAAACATATGGCATATTTAATTAGGCGCGTAAACAATTAGACATTAAATAATCATGCATACTGAGATTCATAATACAAAAGATGACATTAAGCATACTAGTAAACATGTAAAAATCCGAGTTCTCTCGCGAGTCTTCCCCAAATGGAGAACCATAAGACCCTCACTAGGTTTTCTGCTAAAGTGCCTAGATCGCCCCATTCACCACATATTGTGATTGAGTGGGTCTTATAGCCGGAATAGATATAAATTAAAAAGGAATCAAATAAGCTAAATTAACAATTTTAATTTTCCCTTTTAATCCTATATTAACTTTTAATAGAATTCAAGATCAAGATCTACAGATTTTATTTATTTTATGGCAAGAATCTAATATTATTGTCATATTTTACTAGTAAAACATAAATAAAATTTCTAACGCAGCAGATCATGGCATATGTTTTAATAATAGGCATATAAACTAGGCGTATAATTAAAACAAAAAAACATGTAACCCATAAAGCTAAAACAAGTTGGCTCTGATACCACTGTTGGGATTTAACATCTAGTTAATCAAATAACTACCAGTACGCAGCGGATTGGATAAAAGTAAATAGAAAGCGTACCTCTCAGCAATTCGATCTTGAAAATAAATAAGTGATTAAAACAATCACCTCTACGGTTGCTCACACAATCACGTCAACAGAACACGTTAAGTTGTCTAGACTTAACTTCACGAACAAAGCAACAATTGTACCTTCTTGGATCAAAACCCTAATCAAACAACCTTTGTGATCTTGAACCAATTAAACCGGATTAGGGTTTATAATAAACCCTAATTAATCAAAAATCCTTAAACCGAATTAAAGAACCCAAAAATCCAAATTGGGGTTCAACTGAATTCGGTTGAGGTGTAGAACCGAAACCCTTAACAACCCTAGAGAGGGGCCAGGCGATTTCGGTGAGAGAGGGAGGAGGAAAGGTTTTTAGAATGAGCAAATTATGAAGTAGGTTATGGGTGTTTATATAGGCACCCAAACCCTAATTCTAGAAAACCTTCATGGGCCTCCTTAAATGCTAATTAAACACAAAACCCATCTAGAACCTCCCATAGGGCCCAACCACTTTGGTGTCCCCCTTGGAGTTCAGGTTTTGTCCAATTTAGTCCCTCGGTTTATATTTGTGAAGTATTAAACGCATTCTCCGTGTATTAACGTGTGTGCCCCCAATAGGCTCACATATTCGTAATGTACAAATGCTAGCCGACTACCATAATCCAACAGCTCCCACTTGGGAGTTGGAGTAGCACCTAACACTTATACCTATAATTGGCAAAGTCTAGCAACCCACACAATTATTTTTACATTAGGAATATTATGAGATAAGAGTTTCAAAAATCATCTCAGCTATTTAATGGTTATAAATTTCTTGCTTTATAATCATCCCTTTGTTACAGATACCGTTAAACCATGGATATGGATCCTAAGTCATTCCATATAGTTTAACATTATGTTTCTCGTTATAGAAATAATTCAGATATACCAAATGTAATCAAGAATCATCTTGCATTACCCTTTGGGTGCGGCCACACAATTATCTGATTAAATCTGGAGAGGGCCCAATGGTATCTTTCTGCACATATCAAGTGGAGGAACAAATCCTTTATTGACTACAAGTGTTGTGGATGCTGCTTCACATACACTCCCAAAAATAGCCTTTATGACTACCATATTTCAGGATAGCGTTTGACTATAATCAAAGAGAGATATCCACACATACAGAACTTGCTTGCATCTCAAGTCTAAGGACAATTTTAAACCATTTTCGACATTTTACTCATGACATGGATCCAAAAGTAAATGCTCGAAGGTTGGGGTATCCAATATGCATCCCTTGTGAATACATATGAGTTTGGTGGGAACATTATGAGTTTGGGGGGAACCACCAGAGATCAAAGAATATAACCAACACTACACATTTGGCCTTACATACAATTGTCCCCATATTGTTAACTGACAAGGGACAGATTTAGAATGATGAAATCTATCATGGATTAAACATGACGCAAATATAGAAAGAACATATTGTTCTAATAAATGATAACAAATCCCAATATCTTTAATGCATCAAAATGCAAACTGTCTACAAGTCCAAAATTATCCAAATACTAATCAAACTCAAACACAAAACAGGAGGACATGAAACTACTACTGCAACAAGCCGATATTCCGATTAATTCGAATCTTAGAATGCCAAGCCTTTGTGAAAAGGTCAGCCTAAATTTGCATCTGTGTCCCAATCGTTTCTTATCCTTACATCAACCTTCTTATTGGCTCGCGCGAAAAATAACTTTATTTGCCCAAATTAACTTGCAGACCTTGAGGACTTCCATCAGCTTCGCTATTCATTGGGCTCCATATTATAACAATACAGTATTTTGCGTCATTTGTAACGAAGGCCAGAGCCTGAATATATTTGTACAGAATCCATACACCTGACGGGGCGAGTAAGCTATTCTCATTGTATAATCTGTAATGAGGTGCATATAGTCGTTGTGTGGTATGTACTAGCTACACACCGCACATTTTATAACTACACTAATGAGCAGTGCGGCGTCGTGTGTTCTCTTGCAAACGTAATATACCACCCCACCGCTCCCAACATACACAAAGGGCCCCCCGCCATCTAGTCTGGCTTTGGGACTGCACAGGTCAACTACAGAAATACCCACAACATTCAAGAATTTTGAATCACCCAGTTGTATATCGGAGAATTTTTTCCAGTAATGTCTTTTGGGTCTCCAATTACAACCTGCTGAGGGCTTAACAACAGTTTCCCTTTTCCCCCCAACAGCACTAACTGCTTTTACCTCACCAGTATTAACTTTTTAATTTGAAAAATTTGTTTTTAGTGTTGTTTGTTCTATTAATTGGCCCTTCTAAAAGGTGAAATAGAGACTTATAAAATTATTTCATGGTCTGATCTTTCATTCAAAATGGTTCTGTCAGTATAACTCTCCTAGCAGTACTAGTTGTTGAAGGTTTTACAAAAGCTTTTGTCTAGCAGTATTATAACTGAATTCCTACCAATTCTAGTTAATACCTGCTTTTGGACACACACTTTTTTGATGATATCAATCTTTGCACATTGATCCACACTGATCTATTCCTCATACACACCCCTTGACCCAGTACCCTTACCCATCTTTTTGTTCAAGTTCAACTTGTTTAGCCATTCTTTTTCTCTTGAAAATCAAATCTCTAATAAGATGACTAAAACTGCCAACATACAAACATGCCTTTTTAGTAAACTCATATCCCAAACCCAACCTTTTTGGAGACTTAAACCATTACAGTCTCTCTTTTAGCTTAGGACTTGGACTATATATGTTTTGTTCTTTAACTGTTTCCCTAGGAGTTTTAACATGCTGAACAGTATTAACAAAGCAAACAACCGGTTTTTCCTGTTCTTTTTTGAAGGTGGAATCACAATTATCATCACTGTCTGACTTCATACTCTTCAATGATAAGGAAGCATCAAACCAAACTTAGGTTTACTAACCACTTTGGGTTCTACTACAAACTGGTTTCAGGCACCAATTCAAGTGTTTCTGCACTAGAAAATTGGACTTACAAGAGTCATAATTTCTGGTTTGAGTATTAAATTCAACGTAGTTTTAAGACTATATTGGACTATAATGTGAATATAGAATCATCTACTTCTCTTTAGCTTCCTGAAGGCAAGTTAATTTCCAATCATTGGAGGGGGAACTGCATCATGCCTGTACAACATTTGCAAAAGTCTATCGATACACACGGACTATCGGTGTCTACAGTCACGGGAGAGGCACCGGGGGGAAGGGCTGTTGCGACCGAGGTATAGCACGCTCTAGTGGACGGCGCGAGGCGCTCATTCCTTCAACATTAGCAAATCTATCATTCACAGGACTATCTTCTACATCACTAGACCTACTGTCAAACACACTATTAAGAACTTCATTCTCATAACTTAATACACCTTCATGTATTTGATCTCCATAACCAAGCCCAAATTTGTCTTTAGCACTCATCTGACTATTTAGCAGTTTGTTAAGGTTTTTAGAAGAACTTTGAAAATTTTCAAGTTTGGTTTTCAATTCTTCTTTTTCTTTTTTAGATGCTGCTAATAGTTTCTTATGATATGTGAGCACATCAGTTTTATCATCCAAATTAATTTTCATAAACCTAATATTTTCCTCATACCAAAGTTGATTTTTCTGATGAGCAGCTAATTGAGCCTCTACCTTTTTTAAAGCTTAATCATAAGCTTGTATTTCAATACTAGCATCACCAAGTTGTTCTCTCTGTTCATCATATAATTTTTTAAGTTTAGCATATGATTCCTCACATTCTTTTGAACAAGATGTTACCTCAATGTCTGAGACTGAATGGCTGTAAGCCATCAAAGCAAAGTTCTCTTGCTCATCTTCTGCATGACCAGTCCAATCAACACCATCTCCATTAAGAATTGTCTTTTGCTTTATATCCAGTGTTCCCTGCATCTCTCCTTCTGATATCTTAATTCCCTTTTGATCTGCACTCTCTAACAAAGTGCCCTGTCATGTGATAATTGAAGCACTCGACTTTGGTCTTG
>BQNB010172399.1:0-13466 GCA_026074375.1 Tanacetum coccineum
ATTTTGACATGCATCGCCTGGTTTGTTTGTGAAAGAACAAGGACATTCACCACATCCACATTCCACCCAAGAATAATCCGACAACCTTTAGTACAAAGGTTAGCATTAGACGTCCAATCCCAAGCCTTAAAACCCTTTGAACAAACTTGAGAGAGTAATGAAATATCAACATGCGACTCCAAGATAGCAAAAATACTTAACATGTTTTCATTAGTAACTTTTCGAACCTCAGATTGTTTAGGGGTCCGGTTCAAACCCCGTATATTACATAAGGCTATGCTAAACATTATTAACTTCAGTAATGGGAGTGCTTGCCCCCTTAAAACTGTTCGGATTTTCCTCAACAAATGCCTCTTCAATATCACTTTCAGAGTCATCGTTATGTTGATTAAAAGTAGCATCAGAAACATTCAAACCACACCTCTCTTCATCCCCAATGTTCGGATCAACAATATAAGTAATATCATTTAGTTTCTCAAAAAGATTTTTAAGTTTAATACCGTTGGTGCCCTCCTCTTTGCTGCTCTCCATTCCAGCTTTTTGCGAACCGGATGTAGAAGGTTTAGAAGCATTATCTTTCGGTTTAACAGGTTGGTATACAAAGTTCTTTGCATTATTAACCTTAAAACCTCCAACATTTTTCTTTTAACACGAAACAGCCCCTTTCCCTTTAGACTTACGGTTAACCACGGTAGTAAATCCATCACCATCTACCACCACAGCAGTACGAGGTTGTACGACAACCTTCTTAGGACATTGTTTAGCTGTGTGACCAAACACTTTACAATCAATGCACACCAGAGGTTTCCATTCGTATTCAACTCGAATTTTCGCCACACTATGACCATCCTTTACATCCTCACCTTTTGGAATACCCATGACAACCTCCTGTTTTAACTCCTTGTCCGCACACACCTCTATCAATGCCCTAGCATACCCAATTCATCCCCAAGGTTCTACATACATAGCACTAATAAAAGCATCAAGCATGATCGGGTTCCTAATTTGGGAAGCAATGAGGCTTAAACCATCCGCAGAATAAGCTACAACAGGAACTTTGTGTAATTTTACCCATACCGGAACCCTAGTGACTTCATCCTTGGAAAGGGACATATTAGTAGACCACTTAGTTAGAATAAGTGGAACATTGCGAATCAACCATGGTCCTTGTTCAATAACCTGTTCCACACCTTTCCCCAATGAAAACTTAAAATAGAAGAGCCCATCGTCATCACTCATAATCTTTTCGAATCCACAAAAGGTGGAGTGGGAACCTGATCGTCTTCCTTAGCCGTACCACTAGTAGATGCGACATTTGACCCACTTTTTGACCCATCACTTTTCTTTTGCTGCTAAGAAAAATTAGATTTAGAGAGATTAATCCCACTTACACGATTAGGACCCAGTTTCTTTTTTTTCTTTCGGTTAGTAACAATAACAAAGCCCTCTTCATTATCCATACCCTAATTAGATGTAGGGGCCCTAGGCTGAGCTTTAGGGACATCCACCTTCTTACGCTTAGGGCATGCATTAGGATCATGCCCAAAGCATTTACAATCAACACAATGAGGTGGTTGCCACTCATACTCTACTCGAATCACTTCCCTCTTCAATTTCAATAGCCATGACCACTTCCTTTTTAAGAACTGAATCCGCGTAAACTTCAATAAGAGCACAGGCAAAACTGATTCTTCCCCATGAATTGACACACATCAAGCTAGCAAACGCGTCTAACATAATAGGTTTCCCTATTTGCGTGGCGATTAAACTCAAACCATCCCTCGAATATGCAAGAACAGGAACGTTATACAACTTCACCTACACCGGCACTTTATTAACCTCACCTTTCTTTAACGATAAGGTGTGCGACCATTTAGAAAGAAGTATAGGTGAATTACGAATCATCCATGATCCCCTTTGCAAAACTTGATCCAAACCCTCTTTAGTAGCAAATTTAAACAAGAATACCTCGTCATCTATTTTCGTAAGGTTTTGTAACCCAAACTTGCCCCACGTGTTATTAACATAGTTTTTAACAAGAGGAAATGCAATATTCTTGCAATCAGCTTGAAGATGCAGATTTGGACTTCTCCAATGGCTATGAGGATCAAGTTATTGATTTTCCTGGTCAACTTAAGAATTTTCATGATTTCAAGTTGAATATGACTGGTAGGAAATAGTCTTTTTTTTTCCTTCTTGTTAGGTCTTAAGAGGGTCTGTCCTCTTAAGTAGTTGTTTTGCTAGGTGTACTTTTTTGTTTAGTGCTGGTTTGTTGCCCATGTAACGGGCTGAGATGTTAGGACTTCACCTACATCCTTTGTACTTCAACGTTTTTTTTGGTGTAATATATTTTACCGGGGTATGAATTCCCTTTTACCCAAAAAAAAAGAAGTAACCAACAAGTGTATAATCATACTCACTTTTTACCACAACTGCCACACTTTTTGTAAGGACACAATCTGAATTTTCCACGCTTGTTTTGTTAACAAGCTGTCAAAATCTAACCAACTCAAACCCCCCAACGAGCTTGTATTCTCCTTCTCTGATTTCCCAGCAGCGTTTAAGAAATCCACAAATGATGTGGGAACGTTTGTAGAGCTGATCATGCAAGGCGTAGCAGTAGGCCCCGTATTCTCCATCTTGTCATTACATTCCGTAGCAACTCCAACAGATGGAGAGTTATGAACAACTCTAGTAGCATTATTACCTTCCTGTTTATTATTAGTACCCGTATCGGTAGGCTTAGACTTCTTCAAAATTGATTTTGGAAGCACGCAGGTCTGAGCATCCAGATTCATGTTTGAACCAACTGCGGGCACAACAACTTGAGGGCCACGAATAGCCTTCTCGATATTGGCATCTTTTCCAATAACCTTACCCTCAATGTTGATGACTTTCAATGCAAAATCACCCTTCGTCCCTCCTTCCACCGAATTTCCCTGCAACTCAGAATCTTCACCCTTATTCTTCTTCGCCTTATCCTTATTCTTTACCTTAAGATAACTAGAAAGAAATCTTCTCTCCATTCAAAACCCACGAACACTACACAACAACAACCAAACACGCTACAGCAGCAAACCAATAAAACCTTAAAAAATTAGGGTTTCAATAATGAACACACAAAAACGGCCTACCCAACATCCATTCTTCAGATCTAAATAGACAGATATATCATTAAGAGTCCGTAAACACAACAACGAGGCATAGGAACATCAAGATCTTCTAAAAAAATGAAACCCTGACCTGATGAAAATAGCCGCCGAATAAAATAAGCAAAAACCCTAATAATCTAATGATTAACAAGGATTAAGAAGATTATTATACGGCTTTCGCATCAACAAAGGAGAGGAGAATCGATCAAATAAGGAGAGATCGCTACAAAACAAAAACGGCAAAAAACCCTAATATAGGAAACCCTAACAGTAACCCAACATAGATCTAATAATAAAAGAGTTATAATAACGAATATTATACACTCAATTGTTATAAAGACATATGATCAGATCAAAGATAGAGAAACGAAATCAGAAGTTAAGAGAAAGGGTTTTGGCCGCCATTTTTAGGGTTTTTATTTGCATCGCATTTTTATACCCATTCTTGTGCACCATGTGGATTTTATTTTTAATTCTAGATTTTCTTGAGGGCAAGCAAAGTTTATGTGTGAAGGATATTGAAAACGCTTAAATTGAGTATGTTTTTAGGAGCGTTATCATGGTTTTTATACATGTGATTTGGCTATTTATATATGTTTTTGTTACTTAATTGTGCCAAAGTGTGTTTCCAAGTCTATTTGTAGCTAAGTACATGAAAACAAGGAAAAAGAACGAAAAAAAGAAGTAAAAACGAAGATTTAGGCATGTACGAAGAATCCATCATAAAGATCAAGATCAGGAAGATTTTCAAGAGCAAAAGAGTCAACCATACAAGCTTCGAAGTCCTAAGATAGAGCTAAAATGAAGTTATATTGAAGTATAATAACCCACGACCAAGCACAACCAAAACGGGAAACTTAAACGTAAAATCAAGAATAATATTTTTAGTGTGTGCGGCCAGCCGCCTGGCTGGAGGAGGAGCCGCTCGGCTCGTTTTTGCTAACTTCTCCAAGTAAACTTTAAATGCTTCTAAAGGTGCCAACTCACTTAGGAACGACCTAAAAGGCTCTAGATCTCCATTCCCTGGCATTTTTATGACACTTTATGCACAAGAAACTTGCTTGTTGGCCAAGGGCATTTCAAGTATAAATAGGAGACCTTATGCCTTAGTTTTCATCATCCAATCCTCATTCTCTCTTCTACACATCTTCAACAATTCTCCTTACACCCTAAGGACGAATTTCCACCACCAATTCTCTCCTAAAAGACCTCAAAACCTCTGCTATTTCCAGAAGTAGTGCTCAAGAACATCAAGGAAGTTTTCGGGTATCATTTTCCGGTTGGTACGGAACTTGTAGTCAATTGGAGGCTTAAGGGTTGCTCTAAATCCTTCCATCACCGATTGTAATTGCTACTTTGGTATACTCTTGTTACTTTTCAGAATGTTTATGAATGATATGATTGTTGAACCTTTGGTTTTTGTTGAAATAATCATGGAGTAGTTTTTTATACACTTGTTTGGATGATGTTTATGCTCTGAGGATTGTTTATGTTTAAGATTTTGATCAATTTCATGTTATGTTTGAGATTCATTTATGCTTGAGTTTTGTAACAATTGCTTATCATGCTTGATTAGTTGTTGGTGATTTTATATGTCGAAAGGGTTTTCATCAAACAACTAGTTATAATCGTTTTGTCTATGGATGATTATCTATTGTATTGACCATTTCTTTAGTGGCTTGATTATGCAAAAGAAACTTGATTTTGATTGTTAATGAATTTGTGAAACGAACTGTGAATCGAATTTGTTAAATAAATGTAATCGTGAATTGGTTGATTTGGAATTTGTCACCATCATATTCTAAACTTGTAATCAATTTGTCAAAACCATCTTCATATGAATAATCCAAGTATTATGAACTAATCCAAACAAGTGTTGTCTTTACTTATTGAATGTGCTTAAGCATCTTTTTGAGTTATTTGTTGCTTTCATGGTACTTTGGGACGTGACAACCAATTTACCACTTTCGTGTTATGTGTTATTACATAGATTCTTCACTAACGAAAACACCCAAATCCTAGTGAACGAACTCAGCATACCACAACAAACTAACTACATACGAAAGGATCATACTTGCCTGTGTGTTCTTAGCTTATTTTGGTAAATCGTGTTATAAATTTAAAACTAGTAGTCGCGAGACACATCAGTCAACTTTGATCAGTTGTACGCATTTCTCAAACAAAATGATAAGGATGTCAATGAAGTTCGAGCAATGCGACAAAGATATCCAAATCTACTTGACATACTTGCTCACGCTTACAATCTACCTCCATCTTACAGTAGTCAGAGATCACAGTATAATCTACAACCATCTGAATATCCTCCCTACCAACCATATCAACCAATCAATCCATCACCTCAATAACAAGTCATTCGATCACCTCCATAACAAAGCTATGAACCACTAGTTGTTCCATAATAACCACCTACACCGTCAACACAACTTGATTCAAGATTTGTAGTACCATCATGTCTTCCAATGGATGATCCAATAGCGAGTCTAAACAAAGCTATGATGTTTCTCAATACAGCTATTAGCTCAAGATTTCCACCAACGAACAACCAACTCAGAATTTCGCCTAATCCAAGAACTCAAGCAACAATTCAAGATGGAAAAGTTATAGTTCATAATGTTCAAGGATGATAGTCTTAGGGTTAAGGGTTTAATACAGGAAAGGGTAAAGCTACAGGAACATGGGTTATCAACACTGTTGGGGATGTGAAGGAAAATAAACCAAGGGTAATCATATGTTACAATTGCAAGGGTGAAGGTCATATTGCTAAGCAATGTACTATAAAGAAAAGGGTCAAGAATGCAAAATGGTTTAAAGAGAAGATGTTAATTTCTCAAGCATAAGAAACTGGAGTTATTTTGTAGGAAGAGCAACAATATTTTTTGGCTGCTGATTTGGAAGAATTCAATTTAGATTGTGATGATCTTCAGCTTAACACAACATCAATCTTCAAGGCAGATCATGTAGATGCATCTGATTCAGATTGTGATGAAGCACCTACTGCAAGTGAAATATTCATGGCAAGACTTTCTCCTACATATTCAGTCAATGGAGATGATGTTAATGCAACTTATGTTTCATACATACTCTTTGAGGTACCACATTACGACACTTATCATGAGAATGTGTTGTTCAAGAAACGTAATATTCTCAACACTTAGTTTCTAATAATGATTCATATGATGAACTAATGAGTAACAACAATGTTATCTTATGCTGAGTATATGGTCACTATTGAAAACGATGCTGCTCAAAGTGTTCCTTCTCCTGAACAAAATAACGATAATGCTATGATATTGTCTGTAATTAAACAAATGCAAAGTCAAGTAGAACGATGCAAAACGGTAATCAAGAGACTAAAAGTGTGAATGAAACGTTGTCCAATGAGCTTAAACAATACAAAGAAAAAGTCAAAGTTTTAGAAGAAAGAAAAAACTCTAAATAATTTTCACAGAAAGAGAAGATGCAAGGAATAATTAATGATCGTAATAAAAAAGTTGAAGCTTTTGAAAAACAAGTAATTGTTCAACGAAAACAATTTGATATTTTATCTAATGTGCATTCCTCTCCGAAAAAAGATTTTGAAACTTTCAAAAAGGAGTCAACTGAAAAACAAGATAAGTACATCGATGAAATCTTGGTTTTGGAAAAGGATAGAAAAAACTTCAAAATATTGTTTACAAAACATGTCAAACTGTTCAAACAATGCATATGTTAACCAAACCTTAAGTTTTTTATGATGATGCTCACAAAACTGCTCTTGGTTATTAAAATCCTTTGTATGTTCGTAAATATCAACGGAAACAACATGTGTTGTATAATGCCAATGTGTTAGCTGAAATACATGATCCAATTTATGTGTGTGATTCTGAAGAAACACTGACACTTGCTAAAGAGAGTCGGTTAAAAATGAAAGAAAAACAATTAGAACATGATGATAAACATATTGATTATATAAAATTTAATAAACTCTATGAGTATTTCGTACCACAACAAAAGTTGTCTACAGAATAAGTCTATTGGTTACCTCCTGTGTCAAAACCAAAAACACCAGTATCAGTTGACAAACCAACACCTCAAAAAGTTTTTCCTAAAAAACTTCCGACAACAAGTCTAGTCAAAGATTCACTTTAAAAGGTAAAGAATTATCTTGAAAAATTTGATGTTTGTATCAAAGACAGAACTGTTAACTCTGGTATTCATTATGGAAGTTAGGGAGTGAGTCACATTAAAGATGCTTACGAAGAAGAGGTCATACAATTTGTTAAAAACCTTAGAGAATCTTTCACACTTTTGAAAAAAGATCTTTACAAAGAGGTTAATGAAATGAAAAATATTTTCAAACAAATGGAAAACGAGGTGGACCAATGTTCTGTGGAAAAAAATATTTTGCAATTGAGAAGAAACAACTTTTAATCAGCAATGATCGACTCTTAGAAGAAAATATCTCGTGTGATGTTATGTGTACATTTTTGCGTTCCTTGCATAGAGTTGATAATTGTGAAAGTTGTATAAGTCTTGAAACTGAGCTTTTGAATCAACTATAATAAAATAAGTCATTTAACGAGCTATCAAAACGTTTTGCAAAACTTGAGGAATATTGCATTTCTCTTGAAATTTCTTTGCAACATAATAAAGAGAAAATGATTTGTGATGAATCTTGGAAAATACATGATGCTTCTTTGATAACAAAGGTCAGTAACAAATATTTTAAGATAAATGATCTGAAAGCTCAATTGCAAGAAAAATCAATTGTAGTTAACATGTTAAAGCAACTTTTAGCTACATTGAAAGGAAAGAATCAAGTGACTCCCAGTGTGACAACAAATCTTGATTCTAGGTTTCAAAAACTTAATGATGAGAATGTCTCACTAGCTTTTAAGGTTTCATCCTTAGTTAAGGAGAGAGAGCATCTTAAGTTAGTTTATAAAAATCTTTATGATTCAATCAAGCAGACACGGGCTCAAAACAAACTTAAAACTAACTCTTTGCAACAAAAACTTGATAATCATATTTTTAAAAATGCTAGGTTAAGAGCACGGTTACAAGTAAAGTTTTCTGAACCTCAACTGAATCAGAATGGTATAAGTGTGAATACTAAGTTTGAAAAACCTCCAACTTCAGGAAATAAACTTTATTTTGTAACACCACTTCTAAAAACTCAGTTTATTCCTTAAGTTGTTGAGAAAAACGATTTGTCAAAAAGAGTCACTTCACATTTTCATACCAACAAGGTAATTGAGAAATGCAAAAAAGTTCTTGCCCCGTGTCTGCTTAGGATTGAGTCTGAATCAATCAATGCACACTTTAAGAACAATAGGGATGTGCATTACGATTATCTGAAAGTCACTAAAGAACACATAACAATACTACATGAACTATCAGAACAAGCTAGAGCCCTAAACCCTTTAGATGAAAATCTTGTTTATGCTTGTAAGTTTGCTGAGCATATTTGAGATCTGTTAGTGTATGTTAGTGCCTCATGACCTTTCACTCAAAGCGGGAATGATATGTGGGCTCCCGCAACAAGTCATAGAAAGAATAATAAGCCTTACGTAGATATACCTAGAACAAACCAAACAGTAGTTAATGACATACAGAAGCATGCAGAAAAACAAGACAATCAAAAGACTAACAACACTTTGTTGCCTTCTATAAGAAGAGTAAGCTATACTTATGCTAGCGGATCACAGACTAAGAGCAATACAAGGAATGCTAGGATCCAGCGACCATTAAGCAGGAGCGAGAAGAATAAAGTGGAAGCCCAACTTAGGAAGTTTAAGTCTAGTTCAAATAAAAACAATCATGTTTTAGATTGTAATGCGAATGTTAAGAATGTTGCTTTGTCAAAGAATTCTGAAAATGTTTGCTTATCATGTAACGAATGTTTGTTTTCTGCAAATAATGATGCTTGTGTTGTTAAATATCTTAATGATGTGAAAAAACATAAAAAGGCTAAATCTGTCATACAAAAAGAAAAGATTCAATGGAAACCATCTGGAAAGGTCTTTACCACTGTAAGACATAGATGGAAACCAACAGGAAGAATATTTTGCATGGAAGGAACAATGTGCCCCATACTAAAATCACTCCTCCCACTATAGTGCCTTCAGTAACTAGACTCCAAACCATAAGTATTCTAGCTGTAGCACCTAATGCTAAAACAAGAATGAGATATTTCATTTCTAATAACTCCCTAATAAGAGCTCACATAAACTGCTATGGTCATCCATTCAATAAGCCCAACTTTGCTTTAGTTAGAAATTCTAAGTTTCCTGAACAATCATCTCGTAAGTTCGGATTTCTCGGAGTAACTTAGGATTGCTAACAGCTTGAACCGAATCAAAAGTTGGGGATTTAGAATCTTGTATATATTTCAGGTTTTTTCTTTGTTCTTTTTGTGCAAATTATAGAAATTGTTCTTTGGTACTTAGATTCTGATTGTTTCAAGCACATGACTGGACAACACGACAAGCTCATCAATTTTGTTTCCAAGTTTTTCGGTACTATTAGATTCGGAAATGAGCATTTTGTAGCTTTTATGGGTTATGGAGACTTGCAGATTGGGAATATTTTGATTTTACGGGTTTACTATGTCGAAGGACTTTGTCATAATCTATTCTCCATTCGGCAATTTTTTGATTCGGATATTGAAGTAGCATTCAGAAAACACACTTGCTTCGTACGTAACTTAGAAGGTGTTGATCTACTTTTGGGATCATGTGGCTCTAATCTTTATACAATCTCAATGGAAGAAATGATGAAGTCGTCTCCAATCTGTTTACTCTCTAAAGCCTTAAAGACAAAGTCTTAGTTATGGCACCGTCGTTTGTCACACTTGAACTTCGGGACTATTAACCAGCATGCAAAACAAGATCTAGTCAAAGGTTTTCCCAAATTGAAGTATGTGAAAAATCACTTGTGTTCAGCGTGTCAAATGGCTAAAAGCAAGAAAGAATCCCAAAAATCCTAACCTGAACCAAGTATGAATCATAAGCTTTAAATGTTGCACATGGATTTATGTAGGCCAATGCATGTATAAAGCATAAGTGGGAAAAAGTATATCTTGGTAATCGTCAATGATTATTCTCGATTTACGTGGGTGAAGTTTTTGAGAACAAAAGACGAGACTCAAGAAGTGATAATTAAATTTTTGAAACAAGCTCAAGTAAGTCTTTAAGCAACGGTGAGATACCTTCGCACAGACAATGGCATAGAATTTGTAAATCAGACATTAAGGTCATACACGGAATATGTTGGTATTACACGCCAAACTTCAGTAGCAAGAACTCCACAACAATACGATGTCATTGAAAGGCGTAATCGTACGTTGGTAGAGGTTGCTAGTAGTATGCTCATCTTTTCCAAATCTCTATTATTTCTATGGGCAGGAGTTGTTGCAACCGCTTGCTATACTCAAAACCGATCCCTTATCCATACCCGATACAACAAGACTCCATATGAACTGCTTAGAGACGTAATCCAGATCTAAAGTTTATTCACGTTTTTAGTGCACTATTCTATCCAACAAACAACAGTGAGGATCTTGGAAAACTGAAGCCAAAAGCAGATATTGGAATCTTCATTGATTACACATCATCCAAAAAGGCCTACTAAATTTACAACAAGAGAACTCAGCTGATAATGGAAACCATTCACGTAAAATTTGATGAACTTACCCAAATGGCTTCTGAACAACACGGTTCAGGACCCGAACGTTAGTCTTTGACTTCTGGACACACTAATTCATGACACGTACAAAACTAGGCTGCTTCAACATCAGCTAAACCTCCTACAAAGAATGATTTGCATCTGCTATTTCAACCAATGTTCGATGAATACTTCAAACTTCCAAGTTACCTACAACAAATTCTGGTGCAACTCTATCTCCACCAAATATAGCTGGGGCCTCTTCTTCTACTTCCATTGCTCAAGATGCTCCATCTCTAAGTACTTCACTAACAACTGAAACAACAACTCCAATTCAGTCTACCAATGTTGAACAGCCAAATAATGAAGACGAAGATGCAGATTTTGATAGTGATACCTTTACAAATCCGTTTGCTCCTCCAGTTACCAGTTCTGCTGAGTCATCATCAAGGATTGTAGACACGTCAAACATGTATACTTTCCAACAACCACATTCTCACATCCGAAGGTGGACGAAGGATCATCCATTAGTGACAATCATCGGCAATCCATCAAAACTTGTTTCTATACGACACCAACTAGCTACCAATGCCATGTGGTGCTATTTTCATGCTTTCTTAACCAAAGTCGAACCGGATAATTACAAAGAAGCCATGAAAGAATCTTGCTGGATTGAAGCCATGCAAGAGGAGATTCATGAGTTTGAATGACTTAGGTATGGGAATTAGGTATGGGAAATATTTCACAAGATATACATATATATAGGTATTTTTATAAAAGACAGTTTATAAAAACAAATGATTTCGAATCTGAGATATTTCTTTGATATTTTTCTATAAAAGTAGATGTTGTAAGGATTCTAAAAAGGTAAGAAACTTGAAAAACCAATAGATAATGAACTAATTATGACTTTTTCATGTTTATGTAATAACATAAACAAAAGTAACTTTATAAAAGTAATTTTATAAAAACTAATTTTTTTTACAGAACCATACAGTGAACATGGACTATAGTAGATGATAGAAAATTTAATTATGAAGTCATGGACATAAAGAACACTAAAAATGGAGTTAAAACGAATAAGTTACGACGTTTTTAAGTTATAACGATTAATTATATAAAAGTAGTTTTATATAATTTATAAAACATTACTAAAGTTACTGTTCATCAGTGATTATAATATTACAAATATGATATTTGACTAGAACATTCAAAAACGAAGCCACGGATATAGCCTCTACTAATCCTAGTTTATGTGATGAATTTGGAAATGAAATGAGAAAATGTTTTGAGATGTCGATGATGGGAAAAATGTCTTTCTTCTTAGGACTACAAATTTCTCAAAATCCCAGAGGCATATTCATTAATCAATCTAAATATGCTCTTGAAATGCTAAAGAAATATAGTTTAGAACAATATGATGTTGTTAACACTCCCATGGTGGAGAGGTCAAAACTTGACGATGATCTAAAAGGGATTCAAGTTGATCCTACTCGTTATCGTAGTATGGTCGGCTCCCTGATGTACCTCACAACAAGTATTCCTAAACATTAGTGTTTTTGATGTCTGTCATGTGTGCACGGTTCAGGCAAAGCCTTACCAATAACACCTAACAGTGGTTTAAATGGTCTTTCAGTACTTGCAAGGAATCCATCAATAAGGGTGCAATGGTGTCCGGAGTTAGGTGTTTTTTGGTAGGCTTTGCCTGATACCGGGTGAAAAGTTAGTAAGCTTGTCGTCTAAGAAACAGAAATGCACTACAATCTCTACAACTGAAGCATAATATGTCTCCTTTTCAGGTGTTTGCTCTGTGCACAGATCCTATGGATGCGATCACAATTAACTAACTATGGTTTTTGATTATAATAAGGACTCGTTTTTACTAACTACGTTCAAAAGTACCCCCATTACCTGTCTTGCAACATCGTTCAACACACAATGAAACAGAAACACAATGCAGTTCGAAGTACCACTTAATCAAGGAACAAGTTGAGGAATGAGATAGTTGAACTCGTACTCTGTCAATGCAGATTATCACTGACAGATATCGTCAGCGAAAGCACTCACAAGAATAAACTCTCGAATTTCTCATCAAACTCCTAGGCATGCAAAGCATAACGCCTAAAGAGCAAAAACATCTTGCAGAGTTAGACAAGAGTAACTCGTATTACTACTTTATGTATCATATGTATAATATGTAAAATAGTTTAACAAAAACAACAAAAAGATTTTCATTTTTCAAAAATATTTTCCAAATCAAAATATAAAAATATTAAATCAGAAAAAGAAAATACAAAATCAGAAAAATTAATAACCCAAAAATAATCTTCTCGACATGTCTTTCAGAATCGATAATATCTACAATCTTAGAAATGTCATTCAACAGTGACACAAAAAGTCTAAACATTTTAAAATATGTATTCTCTAATTTTTAAATGGTTTACAATTACTTCAGATTGTAACCCTGTAACAACCCGAGTTTTATGATATGTATGACGATCGCGAATTCGACGTCATAATTATTATTTTATAAGTCATGTGAACGAACGTCGTCATTTAGAATTTTAATTGTCATGAATAGTTATTTTCGTGTTTTATTATGAATGGATTTGAGAAATTATTATTTTTAGTCGATTTGCGAGTCAAAGT
>BQNB010172400.1:0-13466 GCA_026074375.1 Tanacetum coccineum
ACATAGTCAGTTGTATTTATACATCTTGACTATCATCCTTTATTGGTTGCAAAGATCCATTTAGTTTAAAGGAACCACAACCATTTAAGATAAATTTTGATTTTTGTTTGATAAATGAAGCGAAACATGAGTTATAGGGATGAATAGTTGTGGGTTTGTGTTTAATAACCATTTATGAGTGTCTTTATGCTATTAGATCATGTTCTTTCCTTCTATATGCTCTTTTACTTGGAAAAGTAGTTATTTTAGGCTCGTTACATCAAAAATGGTCTAAGATTGGTCATGAGAAGTTCATAGTATGCGTGAAAACTATTGTTGGGCTTCTAAGTGGTTAGTTTTATGTCCTAAATGGTCCTTAACCTGGTTGCCATGAGATAGTCTTTTTTGTGTGCTTGAAGTTTGAATTTCATGCTCAAAATGTTGTTGCTTCTTTGTGGAAATTGATTTTGTGGTGATATTGTTTGATATGTGATGATTGTTAGAAACTCTTATTGGTTTTTGTTAGTACAAAATATGTTACGAGTTGAAATGATGAATTTGGACGGTTCTTGGACTAGGCCCAAGGGTGGGATCTTGTACTAAACCAAGTGATGAGATTGATTCCCCTGCACAATCAAAGGTAAACCGTTAGTCTTACCGTGGGGACGGACCGCAAGATTGGACTCCGGCGTGAGAGTAAGTACACATATTTATCAGAGAATGTCAGAGTATGTGTGTGTAAAATATGATTAGAGAATCGTACCTTGTAGGGTGTCAAAGTACCCATTTTTATAAATGAGCTAAATATTAGGTTTCTCTAGTATTTCGCTTGGGCCTGTTGATGGGCCGAAATGGGACCCTTGTGAGACAAGAGTCCGCTTGTAATCGTGACTTGCGGGCATGGGTTTGCCTAGCGGACTTCCGTTGGACCGCGGAAGTGTCCTCTAGAAACCTTTCGTCTGTCTTGCTGCCTCCGGACCGCAACCAGTTTAGCCTGGGCTTAGCTTTGGTCCATTGTGCTTTTTGATTGTTCTATTGGGCTTGAGCCCACGTTCGGCTTATGTAGCCCAGGCCCAAAGGCCTGCTCTACGTATTATACGTCATCAGTTTTTAATTGTTATAACCTAAGTTAAGAATTTTTGTCTGAAGCGTAACATGTTCTGTATGAATGAAGCGAAACATGTTATGACTGGAATGAAGCAAAACATGTTCTCAATCGAAACATGTTCTACTCATCACAAGCGAATCATGTTCTGCTTCATTTAAGCGAAACATGTTTCCACTTGTTCAAGCAAAACATGTTAGACAGTTTTGAAGCGAAACATGACAGGTATATATTCAAGCGAAATATGACAAAATACAAAAAGAAATTATGCCTAAATTTTTTAAAATTTGTGTAATCTTGTGTTTAAAATCATATAACTTCATTTTCCATGTTTGAATGTGTATTATTTGCCCTCTGTATGAATGTGTGTCCTAAGCTTCCTTGGAAATGTCTTGTTTATTTTTTAAAAATTGTCTTTGACTAATTGACCTTAGTTGACTAAATTCTTAGAGTGTAGTAATTTTGTCACGCTTGTATGAAACCTAATCATAGATCAATCACATCATCAAAGATAACCAACCTTAATGTTAAGTAAAATATATTTGTTGTATTATCAAAATGTATTATGTTAATTCTTAAGCAGAATCATGAATCCTCAAGAAACACAACAAGTTGCTGCTCGTGATGAAAAGTGGGTTGCTCGTGATGAAAAGTAGGTTCCTTCTTCTGAGAGAGTCAAGATCAGCTCTACCAATATCAGATTAGAAACCATTGTGCCATAAAAGGAAGAGACATTTCAAGTGGTCATTGACATAATCAAGAATTCCACGTGCTTCAAGGCTTTCACCATATCTGCAGTTGTCCCAGAAATCTTTATGCATCAATTCTGGTACACTATCAAGAATGTTAAAGACACTGAGTCTTATGAATTCCTCCTAGCCAACAAGAAATGTACTATCAATGCTGAAGTCTTTAGGATAATCCTAGATATTTGTCTAAGAGTGGAAGGTGTAGACTTCATGGATGTTCCAGATGATGATACTACACTCACATTTCTCATTGATCTTGGCTACAAGGGTCCACTGAACAGGCACACCAACATGTTTGTGGATCATATGCACTAGCCATGGAGAACTTTGGCTGCTATTATCAACAAGTGCCTCTCTGGAAAGACTGCAAGCAATAACAAACTCAGAAAGTCCAGAATTGACATATTGCGGGGGATGTTCAACAGAGAAAATGTTAACTTTCCTGAGTTGATTTGGGGAGACGTTGTTTACCAGATTGATCATAAGAAAAAAAAGAGATCAATGCGTGAGAACATGCCATATCCCCGATTCACCAAAATCATCATCAACCACTTCCTAAAACAACACAAGTGTCTCACCAACCTCAATCATAAGCATTATCATACAATCAAAGATGATGGGATTGTAAGCAGGTTAAAGTTTGTTAAAATAGGTGAAGACTATCAGGAATATGGACTTCCCATTCCTGATGTGATGCTAACTGATGCAATCAAGCATTCAGAATCATATCAGATGTTCATCAAATATTCAACAAATCAAATTCATCCGAAGAAAAGTAAAGGCAAAGGTTCAAAAGGCAAGAATACTGCTGATGAGTCTTAAGAAACTATCGATGTATCCGAAGAGTTTGAACCTAAACCTGAACCAGCTAAGAAAAAGACTTCTGGTAAGAGAAGAGTCAAGAAGAAAGTCACACTGTCTTTTAATGACAATATTATTTCTGATGATCCTGATGCTGCTTTAGTGTTAGCTAAGTCTATCAGTCAAACTGAAGCTACAAAAGCAGAAGCAGCTAGACAAGTCCATGCTACTCATGCAAGGATCATGACTGAATTTATCCTTGAATCTGCAAAGAAGAAGTCTGGTGGAAGAATTTTAAAGAGTATAGTTATTCAAGATACTCCAAGTGCTCCAAAGTCAAAACTTGCCACTTCAAAGGGTAAGCTTAAAGGTGCTCCATCTCTTACTCCTGCTGAACAAGAAGCTGCAAACATTATGTAAGCTCTAAAAGAAAGTAAGAAGATAAGTAGAAGACTACCAGGTACTGGAGGCTCAAATGAAGGAACTGGTACTATACCAGGGGTTCCTGATGAGTCTACAGTTATCTCTTCTACCTTAAGTGAAGGAACTGGCATTAAACCAGGGGTTCCCGATGAGGAAAAGGACATCACGAAAAAGAAGGTTATTCTAGAATGGGGAGATGAACAAGACAGTGAACATTTTGATGATTGTAATGATGATGTTGAGAAGGATGCTAAAGATGGTGATGCTGATGATGAAGGCGATGATCATATTAGTGATACACAAGACGTTGATGATGAAGATGTCGAAACTGAATCCGATGAGGATGATATTTATAAGTACAAAATTTATATGCGCAAGGATGAGGATGTAGAAATGAAAGATGCTGAAGTTAAAGAGACTGATAAAGGTGAAGAAAAGGTTATTGATGTAGCAAAGGAAGAAGCTAAATAGACTTTAGAAGCAAATGATGATACCAAGAAAACTGAACTCCCTCCATCAAGCTCAAGCTTATCTGTTTCTTCAGGTTTTGGTGATCAACTCCTTAAAATTTCTTCTAATTCTTCCTTAGTTAGTACTGTTAAGGATTCTGCAGATGCAGATGTTAGTTCTTTGCTGGATATTCCCATCCAACATGAAACTCCCCAGATCCAGTCTCCATCAGTACAGAAGATTCCCGTATCAGTGATTCCAGAGACAACCAATCTTCCACCTATACCAGAAATTGTCACTGAAACTCCAGTTTCAACTGCTGTTCCCTCACCTCAAGTGACACCTATCTCCTCATCCGTACAACAAACACCTACACCAATTCCTACAAAACCAATCACAACTGATGCTCCAACCATTACGACTGTTATTCCTGAATCAAATGCACTCTCTGCTGTTGAACTAAGAGTTGCAAAATTAGAAAAAGATATGTTTAAGCTAAAAATTGTTGATCACACTTCTGAAGCCCTTGCTGCCCTCCAGTCCCAAGTTCCAACAGTTGTTGATAGTTATCTTGATACCAAAGTCGGAGATGTATTTCAAAAGGAACTGCAGAAACACACGGCAGATCTCATTCATAAATATTCTCTGCAGCATCTTCTTGAGTTAACCAAGAAACCAACACCAACAGTTGAACAAGAATCTGAGAAAAGTCCTTCAGATATTCTCAAGATTAAAAAGTAACAAGTTGAGAAGCAAAAAAAGCCATAGTTTACCATCAAGTCTACTAACAAGTCGGCTCTTGAAGAGTATGATCTAAAAAGTGCTCTATACCAATCCATGCATGCAAACAAGTCTTTTAACAGAAATCTTGCCAATCATCGTTTGTACCATGCACTCATGGAAGCATTGATTGAAGATGAAAACGCAATGGATAAGGGAATCACTGACACATTTAAAGATCACAAAAGAAAGCAAGATGATGATTATAAAGACGATGATGATAAAGATCCTCCAGCTAGACCAAACCAGGGTAAGAAGACCAAGATGATAAGAACTAAAGAGTCTGAGTCTTCTAAGAAGCCACCCTCTACCAAAGATACCCCAAAAGGTAAAACTCCAACTAAAGGCTCTAAAACTGGTAAGTCTGCTCCGGCAAAGGAACCAGTTAAAAAACCTATTGCTGAGGTGATTATGGATGATGCTGGTGATGATGTAGCTCATGATGATAATCCACCACAAGACACCTCAAAACCCAAAACAAGAAAGACTTTGAATCCAGGTTGGTTTAAGTAACCTTCGAGGCCTCCTACTCCTGATCCTGAATGGAACAAGCGTCAAGTTGTACTTGATCAACCCACACAGCCATGGTTTAATCAAATGGTCTCTGCTTCAAAGGATCCTCTCACATTTAATGATCTCATGGCTACTCCTATTGACTTCTCAAAGTACGTGTTGGATGGACTCAAGATAGATAATCTCACTCAAGATATCTTGTTAGGACCTACCTTCAATCTTTTATTAGGAACTTGCTCTAGCAGTATCGAGCTTGAGTACAACTTCCAAGAGTGCTTCAATGCTTTAACAGACAAGCTTGATTGGAACAATCCAAAAGGAGATCGTTACCCGTTTGATCTATCTAAGCCTCTTCCTTTACAAGGTCCCCTAGGTCATCGAACCGTTGCTGCTGATTACTTCTTCAACAATGATCTGGAGTATTTGAAGACTTCTAATCCAGAGGTAACATACACCACATCTATTATGAAGACAAAGGTTGCTCGTTATAAGATCAAAGGAATTGAAGACATGGTCCCTACACTTTGGGGTACCATCAAGCATGCATATGACAAAGATGCTGAAAAGGGATTCAAGCACTGGGGTGAAAGACGCAAATTATGTTACCGATCTCAGGTAAGCAAATTTTCCAAGAACAATGTTTACTCTACTAAGGCGATTCTTGGTGTGAAGAGTGTTAGTGTGAAGAAATTGCACGGATATGGTCACTTAGAAGAGATTGTGGTGAAAAGATCTGATCAACAATTTTATAAGTTTAAAGAAGGTAACTTTGTTGATCTACACCTGAACGACGTTGAAGATATGCTTCTTCTTGTTGTTCAACACAAGCTATTCCACCTCGACGAGAATGTTATTGTTGACTTTATTATGTCCCTTCTTATGTTTACAGGAAGCCTAATCCTCAAGAGACGTGTTGAAGACTTACAGCTTGGTGTAGAGAGTTACCAGTAGAAGCTTAACATCACCAAACCTCAGAAGACCTTTCCTGAGATTGAATTTAAAAAACCCTACACTCCATCATACGATCCACTAAGAATTGTCTATGAAGACCTGGACAAACAGAAAAGAGTTTTGCGAGATGATGAGTTGTACAAGTTCTCGAGTGGCACACTCAGGTTTGTTTACGATGAGATTCATCACAGAGTACTCGAATTTTGTCTGGATTACAACACGAAGATGCCAAAGAGGAAGTGGACGGCTGTTGACCGAAAGATATTAGGTCTTATAATTGAGTTGATCGATAAGCAGCTGCGAGAAAGGGAAATCATCAAAAATCTGGAGCGATTAGTTGGTGCAAGGGAACTCAAGATGGACTACAAACTTATGACACGTACCGTTTAATCGTCAGGTCCAATCTCAAAATCTTATCTTGTAAATATTGTGAATATGTAGTATAGACTTATAATAGTAGGCAATATAAATAGTGTTTGAGTACGAATTTTCTAGAATTTTTCAATAATTTCAAAAAAATTCAAATTAACGTACTCAAACACCATATAATTCCGTCATAAATTGAGAGGGAGCATTTAATAATGTTCCTAATACGACTTGTTAATAATTAGACATTTTCTCCCTGAAACCATTAAAATTTGAATCAATTGATATCCAAAATATCAAGAGATTTGACATTTTTGATAAGGAGAGAAAATGTGATTAAAATATATGGCTAAAGATTTGATTTTAAGGACTCAAGTGCAAGTTTCACCGTTCATGTGCTAAACATTTTTGAATATCGATGCACATGTTGAGGGGGAGCAATTTCAAATGGTTTTAAGGCTAAGAATAATACCAAAAGACCGACCATGTTTGTAAATACTTGGAGTTATAAGGTGGTTAGGATTAGGTATTCGTTCCCATGATCCAGCCAGAACCAGAGGGATCTACCTAGAGACATTCTACTAGTTAGTGTAGAAGTCCATAGGTATGATATAAAAAAGGAGTAAAAGTGAGAATAAAGGAATAGTGCCGACTGAAATAGAGCTAGTACTGGAACAAAACCAACAAGGTACAAGTTATGAAGTCTTGGTAAGCACTGAAGGGGTTGAAGAATTAAAAATAAAAGTTGAGATAAAGGGTGAAAAGAAACAAGCCCTCCTTACACTTAGGCAGATTCTGGTGCAATACATAAACTGTCAGAAACACTAAGCTGTTGTCTGGTATTGAAGACAGTCGTCATGGACCTAGTGACGCAATGCACAACCCTTTCCAGCCACTCAAGGTCTCTCAAAAGACTCTTGTTTCATTTCTCACGGAGATTAAACAAATTTCTATCGACTTTCTTACTCCAAGATAGTTGGTATTGAAAAGGTGACAGTCTGCTCCAGCCTCCGATTAATAAAAACTAAAGTGCACTATCGAGTCTAGAGCCGTAAAAGAGATCATCCATAAATCTCATTAGGCCACTTATTCAAAATATGCTTGCTAACTCACACAATGTGAAAACAAGAAATATATTAAAAGTCCTACGCATTATCCTTGTGATTTTTCCAGAAAATCAGAGTGATACCTAAAAAGTATTCACAATAATGATGGAAATTCTTCTTGATCCAACATCAAACAAGCTCTGCGGTAGGTGACTTGTAAGATCCTAAACGGATCGAACTTATGATACTAGATATCGATTCAGTCCAGCTTATGAATTGACGGATGAATTTTGAAAAAGTTAAAACTGTTTGTGTGTTATAAAAACCGTTTACATCTTAACACACCGACTGATTTTCTAAATTATGTTCATGGGAAGCCTCACAAGGGTATCTGGACATAGGAAAGCTAAACACGAATTGATGGCTTAATCGGGAAGATAGTAACTTACCGGTTCACTATTACCGTGTTTCCTGCTTTGAGATGCTCTGGTAATGAGAATGGCTAGTGCAGCTACGAAACCCTATCAAGGAGATTCTTAGGAATTCTACTTGATCACAAGCAGTATTTATACTGATTAACGGGGAACCATGGTTATTTCCATATTCAACGAAGTGACAAAGCCACTTTCGTCCATATATGTTGTTTATCACTAACCTATTCGTGCAGATTTCCTGACGGAGGCAGCTATTTTCTGATGACAAGTCAAAGTCAAAACCACATGCTCATACTCGACCGACATAAGTAACAACATCATGAAAGCTCAAGTACATGTTTCAAGACTTTTGCTACTCAGATATCGTACGTCTTTCTTGAAGTGATGACGCATTAAGTTGATAACGCACGCACTCCATAAAGTGAAGAAGTGTTAAAGTTAAAGAATATCAAGAAAGATGGTTACACTCACTTACAACATCAAGAACAGTATGTGTAACAATCCATTATTAGTACGGAGGAGTTTGAAGAAAGAGACCTCAACATTGGGGGAGATTGTTAGCCTTAATTTTATATAAGTCGAACAAGAATGTTATCGGTCTTATTAGTCGTAATTAGTCTTGTTAAGTAATAGGCTAGTCGGGTTCAACGGGCTTGGATTGTAATCTAATATTGTCCGTGTTTCGGGCTCAAAGCCCAAGATATGCCAAGCCCGGCCCAAGTAGAAAGCCCATACGCCTACTAGTTGGCATTGGGTATAAATAGAACCCTCTCCACACATGGAGAGGGTGTTGGTTACCATTTGCATAGTTTGTGTGTGTGTGTGTAATCTTCCATCTCTAGTTTTCTCTCTAATAAATCTTCCAACTTTTCTCTCTTCTCTTTTCTACTATTTTGCTTATTGGTATAGCTTATTGTTGTGAAATGGATTAAGCTTTTGGGATAACAATATCATATTCGCAGTACTAACTATTTATACTAACAATACTAACTACATAACTGACAGTACTAATAAACTGACAATACTAACACTTTGTACCGGCAGCACTAACTATTGAACTAACAGTACTAATGACTTAGATTGTTTTCTCCAATCTTCAGCAGTGTTAAGTTAGTACTGGCAGTACTAACTTTCTTCCAGCAGTACTATCTTCAACTCTGGCAGTACTAAGTGTGATAGGTTTAAATCCCAACAATCCTCCCCTAAACTTGTGATTGTCATCTAAATCTACAAGTTTCTCTGAATTAAACCATCTATGCTAAGAGGATGCTTCTAAATACTTTATTGTCTTGGTCTATTTGCTTGTATGAATATTTTCCTTAAAAGCTCATTTGCTATCTTTGAATGTTGTTCTACTAACAGCTTGTTAGCTAACATCAACATCTGAACTCCTTTTGACAATGGATAATCTTTCTCTACCAGTATGAAAATATCATGTCCTCTTACTGAAGATACATGGTGAACACCACATGTATCATAAAGCCTCCATACCAAAGGATCATGCATATACCTTTGAAGCTTTCATAGAGTATCATCGCTATCTGGTTCAAACAATCTCTTCAGTTCAACCCACAATTCCTTCTCTTTATCATCTGTAGGCTCTGTTGTACTGAACCTCTCCTTAACCAAATCCCAAAGCTTAACCAGGTCATCTCTATCAAATTTCTTCAACATATCAGCAAAAATCTGATAAACTTCTGTATGATTTCCATCTCTGATAATTCTCTAATACCTTCTTGTGTCTTCAGAGTAAACCTCCCAGTATATGATTAGATATTTGACCTGTAAGGCTATAACATAAACTTCTTCTACTGGAACTACCATCATCATCTGTTGTAAATCCTCTTCTGGCAATTCTTTTTCTTCTTCATTTGGATGTTCTTGAACTGACTTTGAAGCTTCCTTAGTCTTTTGCTTCTTAGAACCTTCATGATCAAGTTCTACTTCTACACCCCTTTTAGCACTTCTAACTTCTGTAGAATCAGTAATTGTTGCTTGTGAACTTCCAACTGCTAATTCTGATGCTCTTCCTCTATCTTCAGTCTCTATGGGTACAAAAGTGTTGACATTCTTCATTATAGTTTCAAATAACTCCTTGAGCTTATCAAAAGAATATCTTTTCAATTGCTGCAGTGTATGACTTCTCATGTGCTTGATGTAATTCATCATATAATTCCTCTGTTAGCCTGTGTCATGGGCTTGTTCCTCTTTGCTTCAGCTTTCTATGCAACAAAATATCTCTTTCTCTGATTAATAAGATCTACAAGCATCTTTGCTTGATCAACTTCACTGTACTTATTTCTTTCCTCTGCTTGTAGTCTTTGAGTTAGCTTTTCATCAGCTTCAATTCTTTCTCTGATGTTTTCCCATTCTTCCTCAGTAAAAGATTGAGCTGTTGCATGAACTCTAGCCATCCTTTGTCTTTCTTCTTCATCCAGTTCCTCTTGCAGTCTCATAGTTGCTTTATGTCTAAGCCTATCTTGTTCTTGCTGTAATTTTGTTCTCTTGGACTGTTCTTCTTCAGATTCCTCAATTATACCTTTACCTTTATCTTTTATTACAACTGATAAGGGAATACTGATGTTAACTTCTTGAACTATACCAGCAGTACTAACTGGCATTGATGCACCAGCAGTACTAACTGATTCTTCAGCAGTATTAAACAATCTACTAGCAGTACTAACTCCACCACTGCCAGTATTAACTGCCCTTCTTCTTCTACTATAAGTGTGAACATTTTTAGCTGCATCTGCAAGTACCTTAGCTGCACTAAAGATTCCCAACTGACCTTCAAGTTGATCTTCTTGACTATGTGTAGGAGTAACCAAAGTAACTCCTGCATCTTGATCAATTTCTTCTATCATCCTCCCCTGTTTAGAAGAATCCTCTAAATCCTCTTCTTCATCTGAGACTACAATCTTTGCTCTTCTTCTAGCTTGGTTGGACTTGACAGTTTTCTCCAATTTCTTCACCTTCATGATAAGCTTGGTATAAGCATCACCATATACTTGCTTAGTTTGTTTTAAATCTGCCTCTAAGCTCTCCACTTTGTTGAACAATTTAGTACATAAAACTGTTAATTCTTGAAGTGCATACTGCCCTCATTACTTCCAAGTGTGTTAACTCTTAGGAGAGGTAAATCATAGGGCGGTGTAGGTACCCTCTCAGACCTAGTCCGAGCAATGAAACCCCCCATGGCTTCTTGGCACCTGGGACTACCACCTGCACCAATTCCCTAAGGAAGAGGCACATTAGGTATTGTTGTGGATTGGGTCTTATTTATGTTACCATTAGCCTGCTCTGCATCTAAGCTAGCAGCAGTAGTGGTAGCCCTTTCCACTATGTCATCTCACTCCTCATAGACAGCCTCATCTGCTACATTAGGTACATGCTTACTAGTCTGAGGTAACTCAGTAACCTGGTTTAAGGCTTGCCTAGGTGTTTGAGTCTTTTGGTGTGATGATGAGACAACATTAAGGATTGGTTCTTCATGAATAGGTTGAGCAGTAGAAGGTGGTGGTTGGGGTTCAGAGGGATGTCCTGAACCTTCACCCTCTTCTGCTTGAATTGCCAGCATACTTGGAAACAAAGGAGTGTGTTCCTCAGAAAAACCTCTTTTCATATTGCTAAAAAATTTTAGAGTTAAAGTAGGAGCAATATATTTTCTGTTGTGGGGATTAAGAAATATTTTGTTCTTGTCCAAAAATATTTGAATAAATCTTGGATACATTAAAAATTTATATTTACTATCCAAGTTTTTCACCATACCATCAAAAATCAATTTAGAAAAGTTAAAAGTTTTGTTTGAGGCCAAGCAAATAATAGCAGTTGCTATATTGCTACTAAATTGTTCCCAAGAAGTTTTCTTAGGACTAATACAGTGTAGGATAGTATGGATCAAGAATCTCCACATAGGGGAATATTGCCTTTTTGTAAAGTCAATTTATCATCAGTTAAAACATACCCCATCAGTGAGAGTTGATCAAAAATTTCAGTAGTTGTCAAAGCACTAATACCTTCTACATCTGCTAATTGGAGATGTCTCCTAACAGATGCTTCAGTAATAGTGAATTCTTTGCCATCAACTGTGGCAGTTATTTCTTGTTCTCCATTATCAACTGTTCTGACAGTAGCAGTCTGCCAAAACTTTTCGATTAGAGAAACATAGATAGTAGGATTCTTAGTAAGAGCAAACCTTATATGACTTCCATTGAGAAAATCTACTATCTCTTAGAATCCTTCACTCCCAGTTGGTTTCTTTAGATAAGCAACCATGTTGTGTTTGTCGTAGAATTCCAAATTCGCCATTAGTGATTGAGTTATGATAAGGGTTCTGGGTTTATGTTCGTTAATGAGAGTAGGAGAGTTTGGCAAAGTTAATTGAGATTTTATAAAAAGCGCTTAAGGGTTTTGATTGGACCGACTGAATAAAATGGATTCTTTATCTTGAAGAAAGCTTATAAGTGAAAGAAAGATCAAGAATTATCCAAATTATAGACCCCTATAAGCGAAATATTTAGCAGAAATATCTCAACGACTATATTTAATTGCCAAAAATCTGTTATACCCCAAACAGTATTAACGGTAGCCTAGCAGTACTAATTTTAGTCTAACAGTACTAAGCAAGGTTATAAATAGCGTGAGGCGTGGCGTGGCGGCAAGGCCACGCCTCAAGCCTTAGGAGCCTTTGCGAAGCCATGGCGTATTTCAAGGCGTGACTATAGCGGCAAAATAATATTCATAAATTTATATAATAATATCATATTTCATATACTTATCGAGTTTACAAAAGGTGCTATGCATACAAGCAATATGAAATACTATAGTCAATAGTTTGTCCAAAGCTATAAAAACAAATGTAGATACATATTAGTCATAAAAGTTAAAAAAACATACTAACAGCCATTAAGGATGTTAACCAAGGGTGCTAAATGCTAAAGTACAAACATCAACATACCAGTTCTCATTACAGATCAATATAACTTTACGGTACAAAAATCAACATACGGGTAAGCTACTTGCTAAAGTAAGGATACTAATTGCAAATGATGCTAATTGAAGTACCAGTAGTTAAATTGGTGCTAAAGTACCGTTAGCCATTTGAAAACAAAACCAACTCAGTAGCCATTCACATAAAACATTAGAAGACGTCAACATAAATGTCTCATGCATATTTAGTGTATGGTATTGGACAATGGACATCAACTCAGTAGCTACTAGTGAACTTGTAGTCTACGTGGTCATATATTGACTACTACTTAAAATTAAGTTAAAAATTACTAAGCCCAAAAAGAAATAGCCTAAATACAAAATAGCCCAATTTTTTTCAAAAAGCTTCTAAAAATGGCGCCACGCCTTGCAATTTAGTGTGCCTTTGCGCGCCTTTTGACACCTTCACCCACGCTACACCTAAAGCCAATGCTAAGGTCCATATCGTAACGGCGAGGCTACGCCTCACGCCTTGGCGACGCCTTTGCGGCGCCAAGGTGCGCCTTTTAGAACACTGGTACTAAGTAATGCCCAGCAGTACTAAGTTTAGACTAACAGTACTAAGTAGTTCCCAGCAGTACTCAGAAATGCCTAGCAGTATTAACATTTGAGGTACCAGTTTTAACCTTAATTCCGTTCTAAAAGGCATTTCCATCATCAATGTTGACTCCCACAAGCTCTCTTTCTGTTTTTAAGCTCACTATATCTCTCAATTATTTTGCTCACTGAATCACTCTGTCTGTTTTTATTTCAAAAATCTCTCTATTCTTTTGAGCTCACACTTTATCGCTGACTGTTTTTGCTTTCTCTTAATTCTTTTAAGCTTACTTTTTCTCTCTATCTGTTTTTGCTTTCTCTCAAATCTCACAATATTTATTAT
>BQNB010172401.1:0-13466 GCA_026074375.1 Tanacetum coccineum
TTTATTTTGAATTAAATAAGAATATGACTAAATAGCACTTATGTGTAATTTAACAAATTGCATGATCGTTTTACAAGTTTGTTAATTGTGAAATAGTGTTTGCTATTATATAATTCATTTTGTATGTGAAAACCATGAATTCTCACTAGGCCTTTGGCTAACCCAAAAATATTTTAAAATTTTGCAACCCATATGAGCTGCTTTAGGAATCAAGAGATTATTTGAGCCTCACTAAGAGTAGACGCTTCCGCTAATATAAATTAAATTAAAAGGTTTAACACTCTGAAAAGGCGGAGTGTTACAACTTTACTCGCTGATAATGCATCACCGAGGTAAAGTTTATCTTTAGATGGTATTTGACGTCCCTGGAGTTAGTTTCTCATAGATCTTTATACAGCACTCCCCAATTTCATATTAGAGACTAAACTTAACTTAGGTTATTTTTTGTTTAAATATTCTGAGAGACCATTGATCAAATATTTGACCCAATAATATTCCTCATTTGAATATACAAATAGACTAAGTTAATCAATATTAAGTGAACAACTTCATTTTACTTTCTGATTAACAATAAAGAATTAAATAAGAGTAATAAAGTTTGATCGACGTGCTTTGATACCACATTTCTGATTAACAACTTCTTTGTACTTTTCTTTTACAATCTCCCTCATAGGTTTTTTGGAGAATTTTATGAGAGGGTATTTTTTGACGATTTTCATGTGTGTGAATTTGACAAACAACAGACCTCTTGGTATCATTTTTTTTCTAAGTTTTTTTGACTTAATGGCACAATGGTACCAATTTCTTTGTTTTTTAAATCATTTTTTTGAAAGTTATTATGAGTTCTGGATTATTGAAATTAATCCACATGTTCTGATACCACTTATTGGTCCCGATATTCAGGTAATACATGAATATGTTTATGAAGTTATAATGTTTTACACAAGACCCATTTGACAATTAATAACACATTCATTCTTTTCAATGTATATAAATTTTATCAGAAATGAACTAAAGAATTACAATGGATAGATGTGGAACACTATGCCAATTAAATGACAAATGAAACTCTCTTATAAATGAATCTAAGTTTGTGCACTAGCTTAGATTAGGATTTTTAGAGAGGATGATACTTCCAGTATGATACAGTGGTATTATTTTTATGTAACGAATATCTAACTCTTCTTTTCCAGGCTTTCTCTTATATAGGTAAGTAAAATAAGTAAATGTGTTTAGTAGGTTAGTTTATAAGAATATTAACACATAGTTATAATATGTTTCTGTTATATGTACTGTAGTGAATAGTTTTAGTCAACCATTACTCTTTATCAAATCGTCTCTCTATCGGGTCTTTCATTTTTTCATTGTTGAGCCCTTTATAATGAAGTTCTAACACCATTTGTTCTTATCACTAACATGGTTCGTCCTGGTAGTTTGGGTGATACACTACCCTCGTCCCTCGGATTTTAGTGATAAGGACGAATGATGTTATAAAACATCATTATAAGGACTCACAATGTAAAAATGAAAGTCGAGGGACGAAAGTAGTGATTTTGCCCCAACCACAAGGATGAACCATGTAATTTACTCTTTGCTAGTTTTAATTCCTTCTAGTTTCTTTCTCCATAATTCTTTTATATAGTTCTCGCCCATAATTCAAGTCTGAATTTGAGATAGTATAATGAGTCACTGAGATTTTATCGAATTTCACTCATTCGAATGTTGTTTTCAGCTCGGTTACTTTACTCGTTGATACAACAACAACGAGGTAAAGTTGATCTTCAGATTGGTCTTTAATTTCCCTAAAGATAGTTGCTAATAAGAGTCTTTTACAATCAACCACCTTGACTTTCATATGAGCATAAGATAACACTTTTTTTTGTCAATTTTATGTTCAAATACTCTTAGATACCATTGGGAAAATCTTTGACCCAAAAACAAAGAATCATAAGAACTATCAGATTCATTGATTTATGTGTTTGAGGATGAGTGTATTTTTATAAACTTTTTTAGGTCATTTAACCCTCAAAATCATGCATAATATGCCTAAATATTGTATTTAATTTTTCTTTCTTTATTTTAGCTTGGGGAAGTCATTTGAAGAACAGCACGCGACTTCGGGCCGATTCAGGAAAACTGGACAAAAATAAACGCAATTTTTTCAAGCTGGCGACTCCCATCTTGAGCCTTCAACAAAAATTGCATAGGATAGTGGATTTTTGGACGAGAGAAGTGTGGACTTCTCGTAGGTGGAGGTCGTCGTTTGTAAACTGATGGACACGTAAAGATCATGCGAGACTGGCGTAATTCTCGTATAGGAGGCCTGGCGTCACCATTATAGACGACTAGAAGAAATCCCAGTAGAAGATTACGACGGAAATTGGGCTTCGACGTCACAAAGCCCTAGTGACGCCGTCAGAACCAAATTTCTATATATACAAACCTTATTTTTTTCATATTTTCGTATGGAAACTTAGGAGAACTTTAAGAGAAGCTATCATTAATTAGGGTTTTTTTTAACCCTTTTGTACTCAACATTACTTCTTGTTTTTGAAGTTTGTTAGGCCTTATTTTTATATAAGCTCGACACTGTATGTTATCGGGTTGTCTTGTCTGTAATTAGTGTTTGTTATGTTATAGGCTCGTCGGGTTTAACAGGATTAGATTTAGTAATTATTGTCCATGTTTCGGGCTCAAAGACCAAGATAAGCCAAGCTCGGCCCAAGATAGAAGCCCATACGCCATCTAGTAGGCTGATGTTATCATATGTTTTCACTTTAAATGTACTATAGTGAATAGTTTAGTCAACCATTTACTTTTTATCAAATAGTCTCTCCATTGACTTTCATTTTTTCATTATGAGCCCTTATAATGAAGTTTCATAACACCATTTGTTCTTATCACTAACATGGTTCGTCCTAGTGGTTTGGGTGATACACTACCCTCGTCCCTCGGATTTTAGTGATAAGGACGAATGAAGTTATAAAACATCATTATAAGGACTCACAATGTAAAAATGAAAGTCGAGGGATGAAAGTAGTGATTTCGCCCTAACCACATGGATGAACCATGTAATTTACTCTTTACTAGTTTTAATTCCTTCTAGTTTCTTTCTCCATAATTCTTTTATATAGTTCTCGCCTATAATTCAAGTCTGAATTTGAGATAGTATAATGAGTCACTGAGATTTTATCGAATTTCACTCATTCGAATGTTGTTTTCAGCTTGGTTACTTTACTCGTTGATACAACAACAACGAGGTAAAGTTGATCTTCAGATGGTCTTTGATTTCCCTAAAGATAGTTGCTAATAGAGTTTTATACAACACCCCATGACTTCATATGAGATAGTAACCTTAATTTTGACTATTTTATGTTCAAATACTCTTAGATACCATCGGGAAAATCTTTGACCCAAAAACAAAGAATCATAAGAACTATCAGATTCATTGATTTATGTGTTGATGATGAGGTGTACTTTTATACAATTTTTCGAGGTCATTTAACCTCCAAAATCATGCAAATGTGCCCAAATATTATACTTAATTATTTCTTTCTGTTATTTTAGCATTGGGGAAGCATTTGGAAGAAAAACACATGACTTGAGCTTGATTCAGGAAGAAACTGGACAAAAACACAATTTTTCAAGCTGACGACTCCCATCCTGATGCCTTCACCAAAATTGCCTAGATAGTGGATTTTTGGACGAAAAGTGTGACTTCTCAGTAGGTGGAGACATCGTCAGTAAAACTTATTGACCCGTCAAGATCATGCAGCGACGGCGTCACCACATATAGCGGCGGCGTCACAATAGCCAACAAGAAGAAACCCTTAGAAGGTTCGACGGGCTTACGGCGTCACAAAGCCCTAGCGACGCCGTCAGAATCGAATTTCTATATATACAAACCTTATTTTTTTCATATTTTCGTATGGAAACTTAGGAGAACTTTAAGAGCAGCTATCATTAATTAGGGTTTTTTAACCCTTTTGTACTCACATACTTACATGTTTATTGGAAGTTGTTAGCCTTATTTTGATATAAGTCGAACAAGAATGTTATCGGTTGTCTTAGTCGTAATTAGTGTTGTTATGTAATAGGCTAGTCGGGTTTAACGGGATTGGACTTTAAGCTAATATTGTCCATGTTTCGGGCTCAAAGCCCAAGATAAGCCAAGCCCGGCCCAAAATAGAAGCCCATACGCCATCTAGTAGGCTGAGGGTATAAATAGGACCCTCTCCACACATGGAGAGGGTGTTGGTTACATTTATATGTGTTTCCTCCCAATCTAATCTTTCTCTCTTTGTTTTCTCTCTAGTTTCTCTCTTTACTTTTTCTTGCTTATTTTGTGTGTTAGAGCTTATTGTTAGTGCTTATTAGTTATGTTTGGATCTTATATATTTGGGATAACATGTGGTATCAAGATCCAAGGGGTTTTTGGTGATTTGGTGTGGTTTTTTGTGCGTTCTTTTGTTCGAACATCATAAAAGAGTTTCATCTTTTGTGTGTTCAAATACCATAAAGTTTGTATTTTTCTTCTTAGTTGATCTTAGTTTTAGTTAGAAGTACAAGAAAAACCTAAGAAAACCATCAAAAGTTTCATTTTTAAGGGATTTTGGTTCGAAAAGGTCTTTCTACTCAAAATCTTGATTTTAAATTTTTCGTGTCAAATTCGTTTAAGTTTATGTTTTTAAGGTTCTACTATGATTAGATAAGTAAGAAGTACAAGCAAAATCTAATAAAATCTTCAAAAAGTGTGTCTTTTTGTGTTTTAAAGAAGTTGAGTCTCAAAACTAAGAAGGCGGTTTAATCCACATTTTGGAGGCGATTTAATCCACATTTTAGAGGCGATTAAATCCACATCTTGGAGGCGATTTAATCCACATTTAGGAGGCGATTTAATCCACATTCAGGAGGCGATTTAATCCACATTTTGGAGGCGATTTAATCCACATCTTGGAGGAGATTTAATCTACATTCCGAAGGCGATTTAATCCAACCTTAGGCAGAGGCGATTTAATCCAAATCTTCAGGAGGCGATTTAATCCAAATCTTCAGGAGGCGATTTAATCTAAAAATTCCAAGGCAATTTAATCCAAATCTCCAAGAGGCGATTTAATACCATTTTCGGTGAAAAGTCATTTTTGATAAAAAGGAAAGTCTTGTTTTGAAACCCTAATTTCCCGAAAATTTTTTAAAGACCAAGTTGTAAAATCCTTAATTTTATTCTTGTAATGGTGAAGTGACTGACTTCGGGTAGGAAGAGACTGACTTCGGGCTTCATATAAATTAGACTTATAGAATTAAACCACAACTCAATCACTTCAAAAACTTAAGATTCGATATCCATTCATAACTTCATCTAAATGTCAAATACCAATAACAATTTGCAAACTCAAACATCAAATGTACATCACAATGCCATCATGGAAGCAGGTGGTAAAGACCGTCCACTAATGTTAGCACTTGGTAATTACGTTCAGTGGAAATCCAGAATCAAAAGATACATCAACACCAAACTTAACAATGAACTCATCCACTATTGTCTCCAGAATCCACCCTATAAATTCAAATGGACTGAGAAGACTGTCCCAGTTGCAGAATGTGGAATTCTAAATAACTCCTTAGATCGTTGTAAGCTCAGTTTGATTAGAACTTTTATCTAGGATAATAACAATGAACATAGAATATATGCATAGTGGAAATAGCATAATGAACAAAGTTATTCAACAAGGTTTTTCATCATTATCTTCTCTACAATGACTACTACAGGCCCTAATTCTACCTTGATCAATGGTAGAACGTGTTATCTAAACTATAACAAGGAATCAAAGATCCTTGAGGCTAAAACAACCAAACCTTAGGCGTCTACAATTAGACTTGACGCCTAGAACACACACACACACTTTCCTGGTGTTTACATTTTGACACACTTAAAACAATACGACCTATATCTCTTTATATAATAGAGATATTAGGTTTACAAAGGATAAGAACAAATAAAGATATTAATAAATCTTTTAATCATTTAAGTTTATCTTTAGAATCTTCAAAATCTTCCATCTTTTGAAGAATTCCTCCTTTGCCTCTTAAGTCCTTCATCTTTCATATGTTTTGTCTTATCAACTCAAATATAATTCCCAACATAGAAGGTAGTTCTAAAACAACTACAGAAGGGTACATGGGGAACTACAAGAATGTTTCACAAGACATACGGGATCAACTGAATGCTGAAGCTGAAGCTGTTTAGATAATTCTTACAGGAATAGATAATGATATCTACTCCACAGTTGATGCTTGTCCAAATGCATGTGAGATGTGGAAAGCCATTGAAAGGTTGAAACATAGTGAATCAATCAATGTTCAAGATCTTGAAACCAATTTATATTGGGAGTTTAGAAAATTCACATCACGCGATGGTGAATCATTTAAATCGTATTACTCAAGGTTTTACAAGATGATGAATGAGCTTGTCAGAAATCAATGTGATGTTACCAATCATCAAGTGAATGTTTAGTTCTTACTTCAATTACAACCAGAATGGCAAAGGTTTGTGACGCTTGTTAAGAAGAGTCAAGAATTGAAGACCGTCTCCTATCACAAACTTTATGACATTCTGAAGCAACACCAAAATGAAGTCAACGAGATAAGAGCTGAAAGATTAGCACGTACTGCTAATCTAATTGCACTTGTTGCTCAGCGACAACCAGTTTACCATCCTCAAAACCATCCTAATCACTACACTCAAAATTCCTTAATTAAATCACAACAAGCTGCTACCAGAAATAGATGTAAAGCAATTGTCAACTCACCTCCACCAACTTATGATCAAGAACCTAAAATGGTTGCTGAAGATAAAGCATTGTCAAAAGAGAACGAGATTGATAAACTCATGGCTTTAATTTCTCTATCCTTCAAGAAAATCTACAAACCTACCAACAACAACCTCAGAACATCATCAAATACCAATATAACACATCAGGATAATACTCCAAGAATCAATAGAGGAACTGGGTATGATAATCAAAGGGTAGTTAATGTTGTTAGGGCTAGGGAGAATGTAGGTATACATGTAGTATAGTAGTCTGGGATTCAGTGTTATAATTACAAGGAATATATGCATGTAGCAAGGGAATGTCAGAAACCAAAACGGGCAAAGGATGCAACTTATCACAAGGAGAAAATGCTATTGTGTAAGCAAGAGGAAGCTAGAATCCAGTTGAGTACTAAACAAGCTGATTGGAGGGATGACACTGATGATGAACCTGACGATCAGGAATTGGAAGCACATTATATGTACATGGCACAGATTCAAGAAGTTACTCCAGATGCTGCTGACAATTCTAGACCCATCTTTGATACTAAGCCATTGCAAAAGGTACAAAATGATGATGATAACTATAATGTGTTTGCCAATGACCGAGAACCTCCTGAGCAACCTGAAACTATTAATGACACATATCTGGAGGAACATGGTGATACTAACATCACTATTGATTCATTAGATATGAGTACTAATGAAGAAACGGTTGACCAGGATGCTGATGATCTTGCTAAAGAACATGATTTGCTTGCTTCTTTAATTGAAAAACTAAAATGTGAAACTGATGACAGCAAAAGCCGTAATAAATTTTTGGAATTATCAAACAAGACTTTAGTTGATAAATTGAAAGGTGAAATTGAGGATTTTAAAAACAAAAACAAAAGTTTAGAATTATTAAATAACCATTTCAAAGAAGCAAACAATGAGCTATCAAAGACAAATCAATTGATGTTCAAAGATCTCAAAAAGTTCCAAGATGAACTTGACAAGCGTCATGATGTGAATTATATGTCAAAGGTGGAACTTGATTGTGCAAAAGCAAAAAACAGAATTAATGTCATACAAAATGAAATCTCAAAAGTCAATTAATAACTATTCTTATCAAATAAATGATTTGAATCAAAAGATTTCTGATATGAAAAAGGAGCTTGATGCACATCAAGAGACCATCTCCATCATGTCACAACAAAAAGAGGATCAAACGAAGGCTTACAAAACTCGTTAAGAAAAAGAACTTGAAAAAGTCATTGCTTTGGAAAATAAAATCAAGGTTTTGGATGATATTGTATATAAAACCGGTCAATCAGTTCAAACAATGAATATGCTTAATCGTAATTATAGAATGAGTTTTGTTAAACCTAAGTTCCTCAAGAAAGCTCAAAGAGCGAATCCTCGTATGTATGATATAGGTTGCTATAATGATAATCTTGCTTTAATGTTATCCCCTGATTCTGACGAAACAATTCGTCTTTTCCAAGAAAGTCGATCAAAATTAAGTGATTTAATCAGACCTTTTGATTATAAAATTTTGAATAATCTTTATGATTTGTTCGTTCTACAACGTGAAAAGTCACCTGAACAAAGATATTTTTTAGACAGGTCAAAAATGAGTCATAACTTGCTAAGAATGAGAATTCAAAAGAGTCTTTTAATAAACATACAACTTTGTTAGAAAGACGGATGGATGAATCCATTCCGTGCGATCAAAAGTGTAAAAGATCTAAAGAACTTTTCAAAATTAAAAGTAGTGTTGACATAATTTTTGATGGAGTGGAACGTTGCAAACAAACAATTGCTAAAAGAACATATTTTGGTCACATAGATTCGTTCATTTAAAATACAATCGAAGGAAATTTTTGTCCCCAAATTCGAAAAATCAATGCTGAGTTAGAAAAATTTCACTTGTGTTTGAAAGAGGAAATGGTTGTTGATTTGAGATACTTTAATTCTCTCGAACATGAAGTAGACTCTCTCAAATCTCAACTGGAAACTCAAAAAACACAGTTTTTGAATGAAATCGACCGACTTTCCAGGGAATATTATTATGCTGATCACATGGAAGATTTTATGTGATCACATGACACAATGCTTTATACTTGGTGTGTATACTAGCTCTTGCATTGATTCACTAATTTGAACAATGTGATTATGTGGGACCAGTTTATCAAAATGTGAATGTCTTGAAAAACCATATCAAAAAGTAATTGTGTTTGAAACTAAGTTTGAAAAACCATCGGTTATTCGACAATCTAATGCTTTTAAAAGTCAAAGACAATCAGTTTTAGGTAAACCGGCTACTTTTTCAGATTCTCTTGCAAAGACAAAATTTTCAAAGTCAAAGTCAGTTACCATAAATAATGTGTTAAATGATTTTTCAAAACCAGTCACTGCACAGATTTTGCCTCAGAATGTGAAGTCAATTTTAAAGAACACAAATGTGATTGCTCCAGGAATGTATAAAGTGCACACAAAGCCTAATCAAACTAGAACACCACAGTTGCCTCAAGACATTAGGAAAACTAACAAACGTGTATCTTTCTCTACAGGAGTAATTTCCACTACTAGTGTTGGCAGACCACAGCTTAAGAGCAATCGAGTAGAAGATAAAGTCTTGCATAACAATAGTGAAGTAAAGAAACAACAAGTAGAAGACCACCGTAGGAATTTTAAGTTTTCTAATAATAAAACGTCTGTAACTGCGTGTAATGACAATTTGAATGCTAAGACCTCAAATGTAAACTTTGTTTGTGTTACTTGTGGAAAATGTGTGTTGAATGACAATCATGATATGTGTGTTCTTCATTATATCAATGGCGTGAATTCTAGGACTAAAATGCCTATGGCTATGCCTATTAGTACTAGAGAACCCAAACGAACTATAAACCAATCTATTGCAACACCTCTTAAGAGAACAGTTGCTTCAGAATCCACTAATCAGAAACCTAGAAGCAAAATTAGGAAGCAATATGAGCAGATTGGTAAGACATGTAAATTGTGGTACTCTAAGATCACACCACCAGGATATAAATGGAAACCTAAAACTAGTACAATGAATGTTAAACCAAATGTTAGTATGCCTCTAGGAATTAAGTCTAGAAATACTACTATAGTTTTGTTTGAAAGAGGCATTAATAAGGTTTTGATCAAAACTTCCATACTCTTAGCAGTTGGGTTAGCTCATAGAGATAATTCTATTCATATCCCGACTCTGGGTGTTCAAAGCACATGACGGGAAATCTCAAGCTTCTAAGTAATTTTATGGAGAAATTTATGGGTACGGTGAAGTTTGGAAATGATTAAATTGCACCGATTCTTGGTTATGGAGATCTGGTTCAAGGAAATATCACCAATAAAAAGGGTTTATTACGTTGAAGGGCTGAATCATAATTTATTCTCCGTTGGCTAATTTTGTGATGCGGATTTGGAAGTTGCTTTTCGGAAGTACATGTTATGTTAGTGATTTGCATGGAAATGATCTTCTCACAGGTTCTCGTGGATCAGATCTTTACTTAATAACCCTTCAAGATACAACTTCTCCTAATCCAATTTGCTTAATGGCTAAAGCTATCTCGTCACAAGCATGGTTATGGCATCATCGTCTTTCTCACTTGAACTTCGATTCCATTAAATTGCTTTCAAAGAATGATATTGTGATTGGTCTTCCAAAGTTAAAATTCGTCAAAGATCATCTTTGTTCTTCTTGTGAGTTGGGAAAAGGCAAACAAAAGTCTTTCATACAAAGACTACCCAGAGCTCTAAAAGACAGTTACAACTTCTACACATGGACTTACGTGGTCCCATGCGGGCAAAAAGTATTAATGGAAAGAAATATGTTCTTGTAATTGTTGATGACTACTCTAGATATACTTGGACTCACTTCTTGAGGTCCAAAGACGAAACACCTGAAGTTCTCATTGATTTCCTCAGACTTGTTCAAAGAGGACTTCATGCTCAAGTTAGAATAGTTCAAACTGACAAAGGCACGAATTTTTTGATTAAAACTCTTCATGCTTACTTTGCTCAAGAAGGGATTCAACACCAAACGTCTGTTGCTTGAACACCTGAACAGAACGGCGTTGTCGAAAGATGGAACCGTACTCTTGTTGAGGCTGCTTGAACATGCTAAGCACCGCTAAAGTTCCTTTGTTCTTCTGGGCTGAAGCAATTGCAACAACATGTTTTACTTAGAACTGTTCACTCGTAATTCCTCTACATGAGAAAACACCTTACCACATCATCAATGGCCGAAAACCATCTGTTAAGTTCTTTCACATTTTTGCCTCTCTTTGCTACATCGTTAGAGATGGTGAAAATCTTGACAAAATGAAGGAAAAAGGTGATTCGTGTATTTTTGTAGGGTATTCTACTCAATCAAGAGCTTATCGGGTATATAACAAGAGAACAAGAGTGATAGTTTAAACCATTCATGTTAACTTTGACGAATTGCCTCAAATGGCGTCAGATCACGTCAGTTCTGACCCCATTCCACAATAACCATCAACGGCACTTGAACATGACCGTTTAAGTCCCGATCCCCAAAGTTAAGAAAATGTTCCTCATTCACCTGAGACAGTAACAACGTTAAATGAGTTGGATTTGCTATTTAGTTTGATGTTCGATGAATTACTCAATACAACTACTCCAGTTGTGTCAAAGTCTTTCGCTGTACATGCTGCTAATGCACCTAATCAACATCAACAACAAAACACAACTCCATCTACTTTAACAACCGTTGCTGTAGATATTCCTCCATTGAACATTCAAACAACACCTAAAACTACAAATCAAGCACTAACTCAAGCACCAACTGTCACTGCTATTGAGAACATTAATCAAGCAAAAATTGATAAAGAAAATGCACAAGTTAAAGAAGACGAATTTATCAACATCTTTAGAAAACCGGTACAAGAACGAGGGGAGACATCTTCTCGATATGTTGACTCGTCAAACATGCATACATTTTATCAACAACATCCTTCTGAACATTGTTAGACAAAAGATCATCCATTAGAACAAGTCATTGGAAATCCTTCTCAATCAATTAGAACAAGACGTCAGCTAGAAATAGATGGCAAGATGTGTATGTTCGCACTCACCATGAGTCAAACTGAACCGAAGAACATCAAAGAAGCCATGGCTGATTCTGCATGGATTAAAGTGATGCAGGAAGAACTTCACCGGTTTGATCGATTAGATGTATGGGAATTAGTCGACATACCACTCTGCAAAAATGTCATTAACATTAAGTGGATCTAGAAAAACAAACGTGATGAGGAGAATACTGTAATTCGCAACAAAGCTCGTCTTGTAGCTAAGGGATACAACCAGTAGGAAGGAATCGACTTCGAAGAGTCATTTTCTCTAGTCGCTCGATTAGAAGTTATCCGGTTATTCATTGCGTATGCTGCACACAAATCATTTCCAGTATACCAAATGGACGCCAAGACAACATTTCTTAACGGTCCTCTAAAGGAAGAAGTATACGTCAATTAGCCAGATGGATTCGTAGACCCACATCATCCTAACAAAGTTTATCGTCCCAAAAAGACATTATATGGACTCAAACAAGATCTAAGGGTGTGGTATGATGAACTCTCCAACTTCCTGGTATCCAAATGGTTCTATTGATCCAACTCTGTTCATTACTAAAAAAAGGGAAGACATATTGCTTGTGCAAATTTACGTTGATGACATTATTTTTGGTTCTACGAACCTAAAACTTTCAAAAAGGTTTGAAAAACTAATGCACAACAAGTTTGAAATGTTTATGATGGGGGAGCTAAAATTCTTTTTAGGAATTTAGATCCACCAATCCCCACGTGGTATCTTTATTAACCAAGCTAAGTATGCTCAAGAGATACTTATAAATCATGGTATGACCTCATGTGATAGCATTGGTACTCCAATGGCTACTAAACACCTAGATGCTGACTTGAGTGGAACTCTGGTTGACCAAACGAAATATTGTAGTATGGCCGGAGAACTCATGTACCTAACATCAAGTAGACCAAATATTATACAAGCAACATGTTATTGTGCTCGCTATCAAGCGAGACCGACTGAGAAACATCTCAATGTGGTTAAGCGGATCTTTCGGTACCTTAAGAATACCATTAACATGGGACTCTAGTATCCGCAAGGACACCGGTTTTGAACTAACTGCTTTTTTAGATTCTATTCACGCGGGCTGTCTCGATTCACGTAAGAGTACATCTGGTGGCATACGATTTCTAGGAGGTGATAAGTTAGTCAGCTGGTCGTCAAAGAAGCAGGACTGCACTTCAATGTCTTCAGCAGAAGCCGAGTATGTGTCTTTATCTACGTGATGCGCTCAAGTTCTATGGTTGAGAACTCAGCTCACAGATTATGGCTTTCACTTTGATAAAATACCTATGTATTGTGACTCAAAGGCAGCCATAGCCATCTCGTGCAATCCAGTCTAGCATTCCTGTACCAAGCACATTGATGTCAGATATCACTTCATAAAGGAACATGTTGAAAAATGTATTGTTGAATTATTCTTTGTCGGAGCTGAATACCAATTAGTGGTGTCATATCATTTTTTCTTGTAACTTTAAGTTTAAAGAATTAGTGGTATCCCACATACTATGTTGAAGGGGAGCTACAGAAAAATGAATTCATGCCA
>BQNB010172403.1:0-13465 GCA_026074375.1 Tanacetum coccineum
TATATCTTGATTTTTGTACTTTGACGTAGCACCCCAATGTTACCATTCCGCTGCGACCCGATTTTGGGGGTGTTACACGTATGGCCGTGCGTGTTCAGCCTACGATGTCACCTGGCTGCTCTGCCCGTATAACGGAGGTAGCAGCTATGTCTGATGTAGTATTCCGTAAGAGGTTTAGGTCCCCTTATGAGAGTTTACCATCCCCATCACCTACCCTTCCAGTCTGGAAGAGGTATAGAGGTACGTCTGAGCTTGTATTGAGTACTGATAGTGAGGCAGATAAGTTAGGAGATGAGGAGGATAGTTTGGATTCTGATAATAGGAGCGAGGGCGCAGAGGACGAGGGTCCTGCTGCGTGGGATGAGGATCCCGACATGAGTGATGGGCGTTTAGGTTTAGGAGAGGATGAGGCTGTACTTGAGGGTTAGCAGTGGGCAGCCCCAGTTGTGGAGACAGCTGTGGGAGAGCCTTTAGGATTGGGTTACGGGGCGCTGAGATGCTGAGAGTTAGCAGCTGAGGGGGATCAGAGGTAAAGTACGCTTGAGGTAGGTCAGGGTTCTGGGTCTACACCTGAGCCTGAGAGATTAGAGGGGGTGTCAGCATTTAGACAGCCCACACTCACCACATGGACAGACCCGGAGGATGGTACGATTTATATTGATGTTCCTACTTACCCACCACCAGCACCACCTGTACAGTCACCACCTTCACCCAATTAGACGCCAGGTTCACTTCCTATTTCCCCACCACATTTTGATGTTCCATCACCCATTTCATCACCCCTGATATCGTTGACCGTCCCATCACCTGTGGCTACCCCGACAGCCACCATCCTAGTTGATGAGAACCAGTTCATAGATGTAGGAGCTCAGTTAGAGCTTTATGGGAGTATACTTCAGGACCATACCCAGCGTTTAGACGCGCTGCCACCCACCTTGTTTGTAGAGATTGATAGGGATGTGAGAGAGTTATACACTAGATCGGGGGCAGTTAGGGATGAGATATTTTCTCAAAGGTATTGGCTTAGGAGTTTGGAGTAGGAGCAGGAGAGAGCTGTTATGACATTTGGAGCTTTGTGGAGGCCCGTGCTGGCATTGGAGGCATGGGCAGGACACGTAGACACCCGGATGGCGAGTATGTCACAGGCAGGATATGATGACCATAGGTTGGTTCATGATCTGTTAGTACAGCAGGCTGCTCTGCAGCGTGAGCTGCAGGAGATGAGGGGACGAGTTACCGCTTTAGAGCAGGAGAGGGATCGTAGAGAGCAGTAGATGATATGAGATTTGGTTAGAGTTTGTGTATAGCATTAAACCGAGTAGCGTCGGTTAGTGTTGGTGTTTTGATTAAAAAGGTTTTCCTTAAAAGTAGTAGTTGTGTCTTTTGTCGATAGGCAAATTATGTTGAAATCATTGTCATGATAGTGGAGAAAGCATCGTTTGACGATTGTTCTACTAGAAAAATTTACAAAAGTTAGAATTATTATCAAAATAAATGGATAAGATTGGAGATACGATTAGTTGTTGTGTTAAGATCAACACCCATTTCCTTGTTAGGACTGGCGTGCGATGATACTATAAGTTCTGTGAGTTTGGCATGTATTCGAGCGGATCGATTTTACCGTTTCGTTAGAAATATTGATGGGAAGGTAAGAGACTGTGAATAGTCGCAAGGGAATTATTAGAAAGAGATGTAGTGATTCAAGCGGAGACTTGATCATGTTTTGTGCGTGTAGGCTTATGAGGAATGTTTAGACCCATTTGAGTAGAGTAAAATTTAGGTACTCGTTGAGCAAGAATTGACTGTGATCAAGTTTTAAGCAGGTAATGATGAGATTTAATCTATGAGATGGCCTTCCTGAAAGGATAGCGCCTGAAGTGTTTGACCAAGTAAGGTTTACTTGGGGATTTTGAGCGAGTAAGTGTTAGTGAAGTAGAGTGTGAGTCGTGTTGTGTAGGACGTATACCTTGTAGGGTTAGTCTCGTTGGTTGAATAACCAGAGAGATTTGGCAATGCCGATTCTGATCGATTTGCCGTCACGTCGAGAACGGGATCATATCCTGACACCCGACTGAGGCAGTGAGACCTAGAATAGAGGAAAATTGTGAAGTTAAGAAGTAATATGAGAAATTATCGTGATATTGTAAGCGAATATGAATTGACCGTGAGAAAGTCTAGGACTGGGCTGTGGAAAGATTTAGTCTTTAGGAGGATCGAAAGAAGCTTTGTTTAAAGAGACTAAACCTTAGTGATTGATGTGATTCTTATACGAATGGAATTTCCTGTTAATGATGTGAGTTGATAATTTGAGATGAATTTCGAGGCAAAATTCCTTTAAGGGGGTGAGACTGTGATAACCGGTAATTTTCCCAGGGTTAAGTATTATAAAATATTATAGTTTCGCACTTTGAAGTCTCTCGAACTTGTCAGTTTTCCTGATGAAAGCTGAAAAGTTAACTTTTGTTGACTATTTTGCGTGAAAGCGATTTCGGTTTAACCGGGAGTTTGATGGAGTATTGAGTTCGTAAATGAATCTCTTTTGATTCGTTTTTCTGTTTTAGAGTGGTTTTGAGGTTTTTTGTACTTTCCGAGAAGTTTTCCCGCGAATGGCGAAAACTCGTCACGCAGCGCGTACCGGCATGGCAATTTTAATTGGGAATGAGTTTAAGGAATGTGGAAATGTGTTAATGGGTTTATTTATTTAATAAATTCATGGTGAAAAAGTAACGATGGTTTAAAGGCGTAAATCGTGAGTGTAAGATTTGAAAGTTATCTGAAAACGGTTGTTTTCGCGAATTTCGGTAACGGACCGTTACGGTCGTAAAAAGGTGAAATTTTGGTCAAATGCGAGTTGTCAAAACCTATTTTGAGGTTGGAAGTGTTTTTAAATTTGATGAGCAAGGTTCGATCGAGTTTTGTTAAAAATTTGTACTTTTCGGTCCGGAGTCGGCCTGCAACGGCTCAAATTGGATTTTTGAGCAAATTAAAGAGATAGGCGTCGTATGAATAACTCAGGTTTATGGAAAAATGATTTTGGACGCAATAAAAATATTGACTAAGTTCGGTTGGCATTTTAAAGATATGAAAACTTGGTTTTTAAGTGATCCTGACACAAAAAGTTAAACCCGAACCCTTCCTTGGATGCCATTTAGGCGTGTGCAAGCAAAGGGAACAACAAGGCTAAATTTTAGCTAAGTTGTCCACCCTTTGTACCCATTTATGCTTCCATCCACCCCATTTCTTCACATACATGCATCTTCCAAAAATTTGAAAACAAAATATTCTCTTCCTTTTTCCCTTGTGGTTTCGACGAGCACACACACACATAAACATTTGGTTTTGAAGATTTATCAAGAGCGGGGTTATAAGAATAGATAGTGGGTCATTATTGGATTGAACACAAGTTATTGCATAAGGTTTTTGGGTCATCCTCTCCGCGTCTAAAACTCGAACCGAACTCATCATTTTGTAAGTTGTTCTAAAACTAAAACTTTATTGTACTTCTAAGCTTCTTATGGTATGTTAATACTAGTTGTACAAGTTGATCGTCGAAAAGGTTAAGTCTTGATGCTTAAAAAGGGGTGTTTATTCGCGTGTTATATAAACAAAAGAATAAGGGTTTTGAGTTTAAACATAATGGTTGTTGTGGTAATTTTTCTTTTCATCTAAGTGCTTATTTTCGAGCTTATGGCTTATTCTATAAGCTCATAGAGCTTATTTGATTTCGTTGGGCTTCCGACGTGGGCTTGGCCCGTTGGTTTGGTTAGTGGGCTCGGTTGGCTAACCGAGGCCCAACCGAGGGTCCGTTTGGTTTGGTTAGGCCCAACGAGGGTCCGTTTGGTTTGAGTTCGGCTCAATAAGAGTGTGTTTGGTTGTTCGGACCATTAAGGGTCCGTTCGTTTTGTCTCGGCCCAACGCCGAGTGGGCTTCGGCCCATTTAAGGGTGCGTTTGTTTGTTTCGGTTTGAGTGCCAAGTCGGGCTCGGCCCACTTGGTTTTGGCTTATTCTTTTGGCTTATTAATTTCGAGCTTATTTAGTCTCGGCTTATATTAAGCTTATGGCTTAATTTGGTTTTGGTTGATGTATATAAATTATGAGCTTATAGCCTATTATTTTGGCTTAATGGGCCTAAGGCCCATTGGGTTTCGATTTGTATTTTGGACTTAAGTGAAAAGATATGGATTTAAGTTTTGCTATCGGGCTAGGTAATTAAGACCTTAATGGACCTTAGGGCCCAATAAAAAGGTAAATGGATTTGTGGATTTATAAACGGACTAAAAGGGATTTTGTTGGAATTGTTGGATAAAAGAGGATATTTCGCTACGGTTTGATTAAGCGTGTTGCATATAATAATTTTATCGGAAAAAGTCGAGTTTGTGAAAAGTGTTTTGGATTAAGGTTTAAGACCTTGGATAATGTCATGTAAACGTACGGGTCATGCCGAATTTTCGGAAAAAAATTATGTACTTAGAGATTTTGCTAAAAGGGATAAAAAATTTAATATATATTTATTTATTTTTACTTGAAAGTTTAATGCAAGGCGAAAGAAGTAAATTCTAGAAAAAAATTTTGATATATTTTATCAATGCGTCGGTTTATTTGAAGAAGTGAAGGATAAGTTTTATGGAGATTTGGTGTCGAAATAGAAGTTGTTGGACATATTTAACAACAAAAGCGTTGTACCCGTTAGCCCGATAATAAAACAAAATAATAATAAAATATTATTATTTTATTTAATCCAGTGTTTATGTGTGTGCATATATATATATATATATATATCATATCGATTTCGGAAGTATGGATTATTTAGCTTTGGCTTTTGAGCTCTTGCTCATTTCTTCTCGTCAGTTTTTCGCGGAGTATTTTTGGTCGATTGCACCATTTAACGGATTGAGGTGTTTGAGTCGTATGGTATTGGTGTCACGCTTTGCCCAAGTGTTTTTTTTGAGTCGTTTTCGCGTAATTACCACACAACCATAAAATGAGATAAAGTGTTGATAATGAGATAAAGTCTTGGAAATAAGACAACAGTCTTTGTGATGAGTTAACGTTATGAGTAAACGAGTTCGGAATGTTATGAATTTAAAATGGGATTTTGGGATGAAAATGAGGATTTGCGTGAGTAAAGACGAACGCTTGTACAATAAGATAATTTTGTGCAAGTATTGATATAGTGGGTATATATTAGGTCGTTGTCGGGTACATTGTGCGCTTGCGTAGAGATTGATTGTGTTATGCTTTATTGAGATTGTGTGGTTGCTTTTGATTGGTGATTGAGGTGAGTTCTCGTAGCCCCAACATTTTATTGTTTTTTCGTTAAGGGGAAAATGATACTCAATTGTGTTTGGAATGATCTGTGCCGAATGTTTGGTTTTGTTTTTAAACAAGATATGTGCTTTATACTACTATGTGAATATTATGCATGATTGTTTGGATCGGATGGGTACGCCTACCCAGTGTTGTGAGATTATTGGATCGGATGGGTACGCCTACCCAGTATTTGTGTGATTATTGGAGCGGATGGGTACGCCTACCCAGGTTTGTATGTGGTCCTGCCCTAATTTTAGTGCTCCAGCTGGTAGGCCCTTTAGGTGCGTAAGTGACATATGGTTATTGATTAGCAGTGATGCTAAGGTTGTTTGCATATATTCACTGTCATATAGCACTATTGTCCACTGTTGAAGTATTGGCACAGCTTTTGGGTTTAAGGTCAAACCTACGAGCTCACCAACATTATTGTTGACCTTTTCGAGTATCATTTTCAGGTGTGTCAAAACAAAGGTATGTGATTGGTATTGGAAGAGAAAAGATGGAACCCAAAGGGATTGGGTAGAGATGGACGTGGTTTTGGAATTATGTTTAACCTGTAAAGTTTTGTAAACTTCAGTTTTATTAATGTAAATTATAAAGTGTATGATCTTTTATCTTGTGCGATGAAAGATATCGTCGCATCCCGTGTTTCCGCCACTGACGGAGTGTGACACGCAATGATGATCATGGAACCCTAAGTAAGCAACCATCTTGAATAGAATTGAATCACTTCACCTTTTTTAGTGCCCTTACCAAAGATCAGACTTTGAATGTTATTTTCCGAGCTATGGATGGTTATATTTCTATCACTTTTTTGCATTCTACTCGACTAAATCGCAGCTTATTGCGATTCTGAAAGCTTATTTTTGATATCAAAATTACCAGGTCTTCCGGTGATGTTCCGCCTTCTGGGACCTCCACAACACGAATTTGTACCTGAAGGTGATCAAAAACATTGTTGGTGACCTGACTATGGAATTTACGGGCATGATTAGGATGAGATTTAATCAAGGATCGAGAAGTTATTAGAAGTGAACATAATACATGGTTTCCGTGGTTGCGGGTATGCCATTTTACATGTATAATATTTACATTTATTAAACATCCCAACGCCGCCATGGGCGACAACATTTGATGTTGAATTAAGGTTGGGGATTTCAATGAACTAAAATGCATTGTAGGAAGGGATAGCGACTGGAAGAACATTTGCGGCTTTGAAGAACTATCAAGGTCGATGGTAATAAAGAAATAATAGTGATTGGGATGATGAACATGGTTGGTTATGTCACTACAGGTTTGACTTAAGTCTTAACACCTTTATTTTGTGGGCTATTATTTCTTATTTATGGAGTGTTTGGGATTGCATATTCTAAACGAATTATTCATTTGACCTGTATCCTTTTTAAGTAACACTTTCTATTTTGCTCAATTGACCAGTTATAGATAAAACATAACCTGAATCGTCCCACAAAAAAATAATGAAGAAGTTAGTGTATAACTAATTAGTCATGGCTTTGGAGTCATGGCTTTGGCACCGTCATTTTCTTGATCAGCTATGAACAAAAATGTTGGTGGACAAAAAGCAATGTCAAACATCATAATGGCATTGAAAGTGTTGTGAAATATCTGTCATGTTCATGGCAGGTTCTCTGACGTGGTGAAGACTATGAAACAACTTTGATGTAAAAAAATTATTCTAGAATAGTTAACTAGTCTATGTATATAGGTGAATTCCTTCTATCTTTATTTTGGATTATGAGTTTTGTTTTCCATGGGTTCAGCTGAGGAATAGCTTTTGGCTAAGACAAGTATTATTACACATTATTTCCTTATGTTATAATTCTTAAAACATACTTTCGCACTCATTTATACGCAAAAAAAGGAGAGACATTATCAAGTTCTAAGTCTTGAAAATAAATGAAGTTGCTTTAAATTCTATGATACCAAATGTATTAAGAATGTTATCTGCATAAATTTTACAGCCTCTATATTATAAAGTTTTCATATGTTTAATGTCACTTACCGGAGATTTATTGCAAATGTATTGCCATTGATGCCCTTGAATTTACCAAATTGCAGAGTTTTGAAGCTCTAAATCAGATAGTTGTTGCGATGAGGTGTATCCAATCCAGAGTGTCAAAGGAAAGGTTGGCATTGATGTCTTCCGCTTAATCAACTCCCAACCCATGAGGATAGGGCAAGAGCCACGCCAAACCACCTCCAACGTGTGCCATCTCAATAAACCATCCATCCAAGTAAGTACTTTGCCAGTTGCCATATCTCAACTGTGTACATGGCGGGGACAATATAGTAATTATTTTGATCTTCTTTTTGCAGGCACTGATCCACGGTTTGAACAAACAAGTTGTCGGGAAACAGCCTTTATTGTCATTCTCGAGGGCTAAGGACAACCCTATGCAGGGGATACAATTATATCATAGCTTTCTTCAGCCAGGTAGTAAAAATTTCAAGTCTTCCACTTATCAAAAAATGAGATGCATAAAAGTCTGGGAATAATATAATAGATACATAGGAATGGTAGTAGTTCAAACACCATTGGGTAATGCTTACAAGTGCCTTTTTTCAGAATTTACTAACTTGATAATTGAATCTCATATTACCCTCTGGTATATTATCTATCAAAATCTTATATATTTTTCTTTAATCTTCGTTTCAGGAATAGTTTACATGCTGCAAGAGAGATAAATATACAGTATGTTGCATTTCCTGCCATACCCTGTGATGTCTTCGGGTGAGTTCATTAAGTTAAATGTTGGATGAGTCCATTTCAGATTACCATTTTACCACTTCTGAATTTCACAGCACGTGTAACTATCAATTTCAAATATCCTTATGATGAAGCTGCAACTTTGGTTTGATTTCGCCGTTAACTTCAGATTCTTTTTGGTCAATATATCACGTTGTGTGCGTGTCTTCAGGGTTTCACAATGACAGTGACCCCGTTATGTTGCATTTCCTGCCATATCCTGTGATGTCTTCGGGTGAGTTCATTAAGTTAAATGTTGGATGAGTCCATTTCAGATTACCATTTTACCACTTCTGTAATGCTTGCCAATAAATAATCATCAAACTTTTCCTCTTGATTCTTTTGTTAGTTAGAGCTAGAAATCGCACTAAAATTTGAGATAGTAAGTTATCAGTATGTGAAGATAAGATTGATAATATGTTTAGCACTTAGTATACTTATAATGCCATATTAATTTTTTTTGCTGAAGACGTGCAAACGAGGTAATGGGATCACGTACAGGTGGTAATCCTTATTCGTTTATAGTAAAAAACAATTAAAATTCGAAGAAAATTCCTATAGAAAAAAATGATTGGATTTATTCAATTATATTTATGACGGTTGGTGTAGATGGTCCATTTATGTATCGGTTGGCTTTTGTTAAAAAAAAGATATGTCGATTGGCATACTATGTAGGGGCACTGCATATTGACCCTTTCTCTTTGACGTGTCGATGTAGATGAGCGTGGATTGTGCACCTCCTAATGTTTAGCATGAAAATGTTTTACTTTTTATTGATGACAATATGTATAATATTCGAATTTAGGGACGAAAAGTAGAGGTAGAGAGTGCATGTCTACACGAACATTTTGCAGCGTACTTGAATAAAATCGGCGTCAAAGCCCACCAGGTATGTTATTACTTAATTACTCAAGTAAAAATGGTGAACAAGTTTTCCTACTCGGTTATTGCTGAATTCTCTGTCTCAAATTCAATATATTTGGGTTTAGTACCTTCGAGTGTTGTTTTCAGTGGTATGCAAAATGCAACATGGCCGTGAAAATGGTAAAAATGAAATAAAAAAACACTATGCTAGAGTTTATAATGCAACCTTGCACATGAAAAGTCATCATGTATAACAAAAAAAGGACATATTATTTTGGGGGTAGGAAGTAGGTTGATTGTGAGTAAAATAAAGGTGGTTCTTATTTCCTTATTAAATAAATGAATACTCGGTTCAGTTTTTGTTTTTGTATATTTACGGTTTTCGGTTTCGGCTTGGGCCAAAACCAAGAAAACCACGCCTAAACTATCTGACATGAACTAACCGGCACAAAACCAAACCGACCGAGTCACTTTGGTTTGGTTCTCGGTTCATGCCCTTTTACAAAATCGAATCGGGTCGGGTTTGATCCGATGCTCAGCCCATTTACAATTGACATCGTTGATTTGATTTGCATTTCTTTGTTACTTTTGTAATTTACTTATTTCCTTAATTCTCTATAAACTATAACCCACTCTTTTGATTCCTTATGTTTTTTGCAGCAATGGTTAAAGAAATAGCAGCAGACCGCTACAATGATTAGATAGGTCAGGGAAGGGAATAGGTTCCAGCAATTCCGGGTTGTTGCACTCTTATTCCGGGTTGTTGCACTGTTTAGGATTTCATCATTTCCGCAAGTTCTTCGGCTGATTGCAGGGTACATGATTTGTCTCATAGTAAGGCATGAAACATATATCGAAAAGAGTTTAAAGAATGATATAGACAAAGCGTGGGATGTAGCAATTTACACTATTGAGATATATTCCATAGTTTTGTTACTGATACATAGTACAAACTGAGTAACAGCTTTCTACATGTTTATTTTAGTGAATTGGTGGAACTTGGACATGGTAGCAAGGATTCTGGAACTCAGTTATTTGAAAAAGCTCCAAACTCGAGACATGCTATTCTGTTTCCTCCCTAAGTTACTGCACAGTAGGAAGAACAAGTTGTGCACATCTTCTCATTGCACACATTATATACAATCGGATTATAAATATCTGTAATGGTAAGGTAAGAGTTGAAATACTAACGTCACTGTATGTGTCATTCCTTGCAATCTGTAGTTCTATTTTATTTACGACTCATTTCACCTCAGGTTGATGATTTGTTGACGATTAATCCATTGATGATGAAAATGTACAATTGTTGATTGTTTCTTTTTTAATCTAAATTTTTTGCAATTGACCCATCTTTTTAATGTAAGGAGCATTAGAAACAACTTCTACCAATATAGTGTATGCTTGGAACTCTTCAGTACCCTTTTTATATTATGTCAAATAAGTCGGTATTTTGAAAACTGATCAGACTTACGCCAGTTGTGCATAGACTTTAGTGACATTACACATGATTTCTTCTTATAAAAGACCACATTTGTCATTAACATGATCTCATGAAGTTCACCATGGAGGTGGTCTTAGTTAAATGGGAAATTTTTTATCTACTTAACATATACCTTGGAGGGGTCAGATCTTCCTAAAAGGCTTAATAAAATTACCCACACAATACTTAGTAACAAAATAGCGTCGCCGCAGAGCGCGGGTTATTTTCGCTATCATTTCCTACATTTATTCAGTATTTGATACTTACATTATTATATGAGAGAAGTTCAAAAATCATCCATGTGGTTTGTCAAAAAACCGTCTCACGTCCCTCGTTAAATAATTGTCCAAAACACATTCCTTCGTCAATGTTTTGGGACACGATACATCCCTTGGACTAACTGTGCAATTTTTTTTCTCGATAATTATTAACGAAGGGTCTAATTTTTAACGGTGCAACTATATAGGAGGGTATTATTGTCTTTTTGAGCCACAGGGATGTATCTTGAACTTTTACTTTAAAAAAATAATTTTGTTTGTTTTTTGAAATTAAAAAAAAAACTTCTTTACATTATTATTCGTAAAAAAATTAATTTTTTTTACAAAATCTTAAAAAAAAAAAAAATCGCACTTTACAAAATCTTATTTTTTTGAAAATAATTTAAATTTTTTTCGTAATTTTTAAATTTTAAAAAATTCAATTTTTTACATTATTATTCGTGAAAAATTTTAAATTTTTTTTACAAAGTTTTGTAAAAAAGTTATAAATTTTTTTACAAAACTTCGTAATCTTTTACAAAACTTTGTAAAAATTTCGTACTTTTTACAAAAAAAAATATCGTCAAAATTTTAAAACTTTCGTAAAACTTTGTACAAAAAAATTCTGTAAAATTTCGTAAAAATCTTAATTTCGTAAAATTTTAATTTTTTGTAAAGTTTTTTTTTTAATTTCGTAAAAAAATTTGTAAAAATCTGAATTTGTAAAAAAATTTGAATTTTAATTTCGTCTTAATTTCGTAAAATTTTAATTTTTTGTAAAAATTTTGTAAAATTTTCAAAATTTCGTATAAATCTTAAATTTTTGAAAATTATTAAAAAAAATTCGCACTTTTTAAATTTTACAAAAAAAAATCGTAAAAAATCTTGTAAAAATTTTAAAAGTTTCGTAAACTTTGTACAAAAAAATTTAAATTATTTTCGAAAAATTAAGATTTTGTAAAGTGCGAATTTTTTTTTTTAGATTTTGTAAAAAAAGTTAAAATTTTTTACGAATAATAATGCAAAAAAGTTTTTTTTTAAATTAAAAAACAAACAAAAACTTTTTTTTAAAGCAAAAGTTCAAGATACATCCTTGTGGCAGCAAAAAGACAACACTACCCTCCTATATAGTTGCACCGTTAAAAATTAGACCCTCGTTAATAATTAACGAGAAAAAAATTTGCATCGTTAGTCCAAGGGATGTATCGTGTCCCAAAACATTGACGGAGGGATGTGTTTTGGACAATTATTTAACGAGGGACGTGAGACGGTTTTTTGACAAATCACAGAGATGATTTTTGCACTTCTCTACAATCATTGATATGTTAAATGCCCGTTGATATGACATCCCAATCCACATACTATTTACTCACATATTCTCAACAATCAATCACTGATCTTGATAATACATTAATAATTAATTTCACAGTTTTCCATTTAATACTTACATTATTATATCATCCCAATCCACATACTATTTACTCACATATTCTTAACAATCAATCATTGATATGTTAAATGTCCGTTGATAATACATTAATAATCAATTTCATAGTTTTCCATTTAATCTGCTGAATTTCACGACTATACCACCACATGGTACCACGTACATAAAACATAGTTATAAAAAAAATTAAGAACCATAATTAGAAGAAAAGCTATTTGTTTTTTAATATGTAAAAATACATTATTCAAAATTCTTTGAATATGCGTAAAAGATAATATTGCAATAGGATTTCCATTAATGTCTATTCAATCATGTATTCTATGTACGCATGTAGGATGTGGAAAAATGATTATGGTAATGGTATAGTATTAAGTGACATCGATACTTATCCCTACATTAGCAAATAAAAGAAATCATGTTCCTTATAGGAATTCAAAGCTCACACATTTACCTCAAGACTCATTAGGTAAGTTCAAATTTTAGTTCAATTCTTGGTATATATGTAGGATTTGAAGCATTATTGTAAAGTGTTTTGATGGTTGTTTCAGGTGAAGAGTCTACGACCTCAACGTTTGTGTAAATTGGTCCCTTGGAACATGACCTGAGTCTCACTCTGAACTCATTAAACTTTGCAACATGAATTAGAAGGGTTGAGTTGGGCCTTGGCAAAAAGCATATTTATAACACCCCGTGTTTTAGGGTCCTTTACAACGTCAATAAATTCACTATGTATTTTTAGTATTGCACGCGTTTACTTTTAATTCCAAGTATTAAGTTAAATCGTGTAAGCTAAAGATGATCATTCAATGTAAACGGACATCAAACAATTAAGTGGTTACATCAAACAAGGGTTAAGTAATTATTTTGAGGATAATTATTAACTTTGTTCATTGTATTGTTATTGGTTACGTAAAACGTTTACGTTTCGCGATAAAATACGTTTAGGCATACCCAGAACCACAAAAACATTTCTACGCTTCAACAAATACCCAGGTTTATATCCAATACCCAAAAGTTTTATTAAACTTTACCCAAGCTAACATTGTTAGTCATATTGTACATTTAATAAATCAACTACACACTACACTTTACAAATTATACATCTACATTTTAATAAATAAAACTACAACTTTTCATTACAAGTAATACTTGCAAATTTCTTTCATTTTCTCATCAAGATATTAACTAGTTGCTTCCTAAGATGGGTGAAAAAACCAAAAAGATCTAAAAAGTAAAGGTTTTAAATATAGTGGGATACTCTCCGGCCAGATCCAGGCCATTCTAGCCGTCTAATAACCATAACAAAAAACACTTCTTGTTCCATTTTTCGCTCTCTAAAC
>BQNB010172404.1:0-13465 GCA_026074375.1 Tanacetum coccineum
CAGATAAGCATGATACAAGCAGCAATTTAAGGACTTATATCACACATGATGTAGATGCAGATATCAGACTAGTAAATGATCAAGTGCCATTTGCTGAGGTACAATTGACTGCTCAACATAATGTCCTTGCTAATGAACAACAGCATACTGAGCAATCTGAACCCATATATGACACTCCTGATTCAACAAATATGTGTCATAGGAGAGGAGAGATTGACCAGGATGCTGAACATGATCAAGTAAAAAGTCCTTTGCTTAAGGCTGAGTTTCTCAAAACGAATGACATGGTTGAAAAAGAAGTTTATAATGAACTTTCTAACAGATTTTTACAACTTGAAAAACATTGTATTTCACTTGAAAAACATTGTATTTCACAACTTTATAGTTACGTTGTTTTCCTTCTTTCAAAAGTTTCATTGTTTCCTACATTCTTAGTCCTCAGAGGACTCAAAGTACTTAAAAAACTCTAGTTACTAAACTTTCGAGTCGATGTACGGTAAACCATACTAATTTGCAACTTGAAGAATTAAATTAAAAGTGACTTCCTTCGTTCATTATTTGGGTTCCAATTTGTACTGTTTGATGTTTTGAAAACAATAAACATTGAACTAGAAAGTAGTGTGGCTAAATTACTTGCGGAGAATGAGTTCTATTTATTCCTTTTACTCGTAAATTGTGTCTGAATGTTTCTAGAAATACTAAGATATTTAAAGACACGAATTCAGACAAAAGATCTTAATGACTCACTGATTGCTCAAGTAAATAGTAAGATTGTTGAAAATGCTGATTTAAAGGCTCAGATTCAAGAAAAGGTTTTTGCGAATGCAGCATTAAAAAACGAATTAAGAAAGTTAAACGAAACTAGTGTTTATACTAAGTTTACAAAACCATCAATCTTGGGAAAACTGGTTTTACAACCACATAGAAACCAATCAGTTGTTAGACAACCGAATGCGTTTAAATCTGAACGACCTACCTTTTCAAAACCATGGTTTGCCTCCCAAGTTGATGTGATTAACGTTTTGTCAAAACCAGTCACTCCTTATTATTTTCCTAAAGTTCAAGAATATGTGCTTTTAAAACCTCATCACGTGATTGCACCTGGCTCATCTAGGAATAGTCAAGAAGAATATTATGGTTCAAATGATATGGCTCATAATCACTATCTAGAGGAAGCTACGAAAAAGACACAAGAAATAAATAGGAATTCAAAACCTAATGTGATGCCTTATGTTAGATTACAAAACACTGCTAATGGTAGTACTCTAAACCCTAAGAGAACGAGTCACACATCTAGGAGTTTACTTACATCTAAGAGTAGTTGTGTAACTATTACGGTTGTGCCCAAAACAGATCACTCTAGGAATTCTAGTTCTTTTTCAGATTCCAAACATTTCTTTTGTTCTACATGTCATAAATGTGTCTTTAATGCAAATCATGATGCTTGTATAACAAAACTCCTGAATGAAGTGAATTCACATAAGGTTAAACCCCATAAGACTAAAAATAGTAACAACCCCGTAGAACAAAAAAGGCATACTCAGAAACCTGGTAGGTAGATCTATTCAGGACATAGGTTTTCTCCCAAAAAGACTTTCGTTGTGTATGAGAAAACATCTCCTAGGTCTTGTCTTAGGTGGATACCGACGGGTAGAATTCTCAAGCTTGCTAGTCTTAGGTGGATACCTACTGGAAAGATGTTCATCGATAGCACAACTAAGGTTGACAGTGAACCCCCAAATGGTTCAAATGAAGATATCACTAACCCATATGAATGCGATCAAACTCTTAATGTCAGTGCATGTACTCTTAACCTAAGTACATGTACATCTTTTAATCCTAATAAGGAAAGACTTAGAGTTTGGTTGCCGAAAAGACTGATATCTCATAAACCAGGGCTTCAAGCAATTCAAATCTGATGAACATGAATGATGACGTCTGTTCACATCAGTTCAGGCCTCGCTCTTCAACGACAAATGGCGTTTGCATACAACACTTCAGGCCCCGTTCCTTAAAGAAAAGAAAGGTGTACACTTCAGTGCGCTTTATCTTCAAAAGAAGAGAAATCTTCTTGTTTTCGACCATTCTCATCAACATTCTTCAAATTTTACCATGCTCGTTCAATCATTAAGTGGATCAACGTACACTAGCTTGTATTTTTATTCACTAGATCAATCAAAAATGGCAATCGCATATGCAATTTTTGAAGGGGAGAATAGTGAATCAAATGTGATCAATACAGTTCAACTTGGTCTCTCAATGTGTATGAAATAGTCAAATTGACTCCTGGATACATCAGTTAAGGACTCGTGTAAAACTCAGTTTCTTTAACAACTTATGTTCCACCATCCAAGAGAGACTATGAGATCCTGTTTTAACCATTATTTGATGAGTACTTCAATCCTTTACCATGTGCTGTCTCTCTAGATCCGGTAGCTGTTGCTGCTCTAAGACCTGTTGATCCATCCGATTCACCTTTGTCAAGTACCATTGATCAAGATGTACCGTATGCTAGTACTTCACCAACAAATCAGGAAATTCAATTTCAATTCACTCATTAAGGTGTTGAAGAACAAATTCATGGACATCAAAATGCATAATTTGATAATGCACCCCTCATTCATAATCTTCCTTCAGACCCGAATTCTGAAGAAACAACTTTACAAGGGGTCATTCCATCAAATTTGCATCATCTTAACCAATTGTTTGATACTCTCACTAAGTTGACAAAGAATCACCCATTGGAGAATGTTATTGGAGATCCTTCTCGATTGGTTTTGATAAGAAGTCAACTACATGAACATGTCATTTGGTGCTACTTTGACGCAAATAACAATCCAATTCCATTTGGTGGGAAACGGTATGGTTGAGATCTACTATCTCAAAAGAAGAATAATGGTGGTAATTCTTCATGTATCCTATGTACATTTGTAAATATTTAAAAACAAAAACAAAATACAAAAATATAAAACCTACAAAAACCAGAAAAATCAAAAAATAGAAAATACAAAAATATTTTTCAAGACATGTCTTCTGAAAATAGATAATATTTACGGACTTAGAAATGTCATTAAATAATGACACGGGTCTTTAAATACAGTTCGAGCAGAAGTTCAAACTTTTCAAAACATGTCTTCATGGCTTGCAGTTATTTCAGACTGCAACCCGCTTTTCAATCTGAGGAAAGCATGTCGTCAAAAAGAAAACTGTTTCTGACAACGGGTAATTAATTTTTCCCGGGTAGGGATTACTTCATAACCATGCATCATGGGTTATGAATACTTTGTACATAACCCTGGATGTTTACAATAAGAAGTAGAAGTCTTCTTTTTAACCAAATAATTTTTATTCATTGGTTCTTCAAAATTATTAGTGTTAACCATGGTGGAAACGGTGTTGTCTTTCAAAACTAAATCAGTCATCTCAGTCTCTCATCAAAAAAAGTGTGTCACACTTCGGATTTGCCATTCTACACCTTGTCGCAAACTCGGACAATCGAAGACCCAAGTACCCTTATCTGTTGATAACCTGTTGCTTCGTTACTAGTAGCCTAAACAGGTTCACCCTCCTGCTCCTTCCAGAAAAACGACCATAACGAACCCTTCTTGATCGATCCTAGTTGACCAGCGAACCTGCTAACCTAGTCTGATACCACTCTGTTGTAATTGATAGCCACAACTGATTTAACGAGCGTTGTAGACATGAACTCAACCGATGCTGAATGATATACACCACACACAGCAACACGTGTGTTCCTATATGAATGAAAGAATAAGATGAGCATCACAGATTTAACTTTCAATGTCATCACTTGTGTTAAATATGAAAAAGTTCTTTAACTTCCTAGACATAAGCTATGTTAAACTTAGAAAACTTGTTCCTTACATCTGGATAAACTTCTAAATGAAAAAACCAATATAAACTCATATAAATCTAAATCGATCAATGTAAACTGTTACAAATCCCAAATATAAATTTTTTTAAGGCAATCTGAGGGTATATATGCACCATAGGGTAAACTGCTTCATGGCAATTTGAGGGTATGCACCACAGGTAAAATATTTACATAAAGCTTGGTTATAAATTTTACACTACTAAGATGTCGAAGAGGGTATGCACGTGCATACCCTCCTTTGCCTGTAGATCCGCCCCTATCTCTAATACGAGGCCCCTTTTCGAACATTTTAATAACTATCCAAATAGAATAACCAAGCCAACTTTTCCGTCGTGCCTTCTATACCACCACGACTATTGTGGCTTAAGTACGTTTCTAATAAAATACATTATGCACGTAATGTTAAGCTAGTCGAAATTCGAGTTTTATGACCATATTAAACTAAGAACATATTACTGTACTTGGCAAATAATCACATTAGTTTAAGTTGAGATTTTCCTATTTCAGCGTTAACACTAGGGATGAGCGTGGTACAATTTTGGTACCGTAATGGCACCGTTTTTGGCGTATCTGATTTTTTCCCGACTCAAATTCAAAGTAACAAGCGTTCCCAGAACCGTTTGTTAAACCAGTACCGGTATCGGTTCCGGTACAACGGTATGTACTGGTAAATATAAAAAGCAAGGTCCTTCGTCCCATGTTCTGAACATGAGACTAGCATCGGGAAGCAGTAGCTCAAACTTAATTACAAACAATTTTAACCATAGTTAGTTACCAAATAAACACCAAACTCATCCTTAAATGTAGATAAGATGCTCGAGGCAAACACTACAGTATTATGAAACCATAACTTGAGCTTGGAACCGAATAGCAGCTACTTTCTCATGAGTTGATTGATTAGAAACAAATTTATTATTCTAATATGTTGGTAGAGGACTAATAAATGAAAATGAAATTCGAAGAATAGAAAGTGAGAGCACATTACAATGAGGCTAAAGCCAGTGACATTAGTGAGGAAAGTAGCAAACAGCAGTGCCCGTGAGTTCTAGCTCACCAAGGTGACCAAATATCAACATAGAAGCCACTCGCAACAAGTACTACCACCATTGGCAATGCTATGTAACAAGTTCTCTTCACCTCATCCAGCAACACGACTTCTCATCTTCAGTGGGGACTGGCTGTGACTTAAATAAGATAAACTAACATAGAAACGTACAGTCAGCGGTTGTAGCTCATAGCTGGTCAATCGAACTCTGGTAAAGGCTACACCTTATATTAACTGTGGTCTAAACCACCTTCTCTCATCACCAATAGAAGGTCGAGTAATCGCATCTTTAATTCCCCCGTTGTAACAAGAAGACATGCTTAACCTTCTCTTCGTCCTCTCATGAATTGGGCTCCCCAACTTATAGTCCACTTCACTACCAGACTTCTCCCTCTGTGATTGACATATTCCTTTGTCTTTGTGACCAATTGTTGTTATTGCGCTGACGTTGTGGCATACATGTAACTCATCTTTTTAGGCAAAGTTGGCATTCTACTCGATCCCAGCCAGTGAGAATCTTCTTTCCTCTCTTTGGCACCGGGGACTGGCTGAGTGGTATACTATTAAAACATCAAGTACCGTACCAATATTGATGAGATGCACAATTACATGAGAACTTTGATTCTTATGCATCCTAAACTACTCAAAGAAGAAATTCGTGTCTGCAACATGTTTTTGTTATTGCCAAAGTTGATTGCCATACCAAAATTTACATATTTTGCTAGTCTGATTGTAGAGGGAAGGTGATTTATGTTGGATGCTAATTAAACAACTGCTCCTTCTTGTCATAAGCTTTAGGCTGTTTGAATTAAAAGAGCACGTTGGTACCTTCCATTAACATCCTGTTGAGCTTTTTTCTTCAGTTCGGTTTTGATAAATTACTCTCTATATTTTCTGAAACTTGATTTTTTTTGAACGGCGATTGAATTAGAAACTAGCAAGGAGCTAGATAACGGTACAAAAGGGGGATAAAGCGTTACAAGGGTTGCCACCTAGGGCATAAAGATCTTGTCCAAAAAATGTTGGAAAACAAATAGAATATGGCTCCAATATCAACATGAATGATGCCAAGTTGTTTCCCCCGAGCCAATAGTGGTCAATACAACGCATTTATCACTTATTGGAAAACCCAAACCACCATCCCAATGCAATAGGGGGAAAGTAGGGGTGTGCTGAGAAACACATGGTCTAAGACTATGAAATATTTTAGGAAGCTCTTGCGGAGATCACTTTGAATGGGGTAAAGAATACCAGGCAGAACGAAAGTCACCGCTAAAAAAACTACACTAACCAAACCTAGAAACACAAAATTTCTTGATGAGCAAAGTGATACATTGTATAGAGTGTTCATAATAGTAGGTCTTCATCCCAACATCGATCAGGAAAAATTGATAACGACATGATTTATGTATACCACCATTAACCACGGTGAAATTAATGAATAGGTTTGCATTCTCCTTAATGGTGATTCATCCCTCCATTTAATCAAAGGCGCTGCTTGATGACAACATTTACATGTTACAAGGAAGTTCATGTATTCCACACTAACATAATGCTTTATAATCGTCTCTAAAATATCTAACGGAAGATTGACAAGGTCCGGTTCATTAAGTCCAATCTCATTGTCTCGAACTGATCTTACCACTATATGGTCCTCTTCTTGTTTAAACTCAAGAGTACACTTGGCTTCTCCAAGATCATCTCCTAACCTACAAAAATTTAGAGTTGAAGAAAACATTTTCGATGCGAAAGAGAAAAACAGATCAATAATGGTAACAACAATAAAACTACTCAAGGGTAGCCTTCCAAAAATATGAGGTCTCTCTTTCATTCATGGTAGTCGGCCAAAAGTTCAAAAACCATGCTCAACCAAAAAAATAATAAGAATAATAATAACAATAACAATAGTACATGCATTCCCATACTGACACTATGCTTGTTGGATGCACTACTGAAGGGATAGAAGATAGAGAGATGGTGCCATCTTTGACATGGTATGAATACAAAATTTTGTCCATTCTGTCACGAATGTGTATATAACCCCCAAGCTCTGAGGAAATTGCAGGTCTGTAATAAGCCAAGCAATCACGAGCCAGATCCACGAAAAATAAAGCGTCTTTGAAGTCTATTAATCTTTCCCACTTGTCATGACTATTCATTATTAGGTCCCACAAGTCTTTGCTTTCTTTCCATTCTTCCCATCTGTGACAACTCATGTCAAAGCCCTTAAATCTTTCCATTTCTTCCGTCTTTATACTAGCCATGTCCAATTTAAACAAATGAACTGCTTCAAGTCTTTCTTCATAAAAACCTACTATAATGAAGAACAATTCGGTACCATACCCTTTCAGATAATAACTCAATTCACTACAAATATTCCAAGGAGGACCTAGAGTTGTGCCTAAAAGCGATAGTTTTATTAAAATTTCTTTATCCCTAAATAAAATGTCAAGTTGTATGACCAAGTTATCGTAAGAAGCACTACACAGCGCATATACTTTACCATTGCAACAAGATAGGTGATGTAGGAATATGTCATCTTCACCAGTTATTTTCTTGAGTTGGCTAGCGTATGACATTTCGATCCATCTTAGCTTCTTTCTTTTACAGTTAAGACGAAAAAAACAAGGGTAGGTTTTCCGTAACTAGTTAATAGGAGAACTGAACTTGGATCATCGGGAGGAGCTGACAAACAACATTCATTGATAGATTCAAAATCTCCATCTTTCGAAATATAAGGGGGGAAATCAATCATCTTAGAAGTGTCTGGGTTCCAGATGCACCACATTACATCTTGTGGATACTTGGAAAGAATAACCCAACCATGAAAATACCCTCGAATACGTCTTCCCAATAACTGAGGGATTTGGCATTGATATATAGTAGGTGGGTCATGTAAGGTGTAAAAAATCAGGTCTCTACAACTATCTTCTTCCTCTTCCTCATCTTCTTCTTCCTCATCTTCTTCTTCTTCTTCTTCCTCATCTTCTTCTTCTTCTTCCTCTTCTTCTTCTTCTCCTAGATTCTGCGCAACAAACCATGGATATTTTGCAGATAAGGGAAGCAATTGGCCACATACTGAACCATCATATAAGCTTTGCTTCTGCTCCATCTAAGATGTTCAAAACAATATTTCAATGTTAACCTTTATATTATTTAGAATCGCAGATTTAGCCTTAAAAATAAGGAATTAAAGAGCCCAAACACTTATAAGACACTCAAAAAGGTTATTACTTTGTAAGGAGTAAAACATAATAGGACTAGCAACATAGAAGCATGCATAGTAATAAACGCATAAAGGCACTCAAAAATTATTACTTTGTAAAACATAATAAGATATGCAATCCCATGACCCCATATACAGCAACAACACCATACCAAGTATCGCCGAAGTGGGGTATGAGGGAGGTATGATGTAGACGGTCACACCCCTATCCGAGAGTAAAGGGACGGCTTTATTAAGACCACCGACAAGAGTGTGTATATGTGAATTTATGTGTAGTCGTGCGACAAACACGACTAGCAACTTAACATAGAAACAATTCATAGTCATAAACGCATAATAAGGCAAAAAATTCATACCTCAAACTTGAAGATAGAAAACTAGAACTAGAGGTTCAATTTATTGAATACAATATCGAGAACTGCTTCGTTTTATTATTTGATATATACAATACAATTTTGGGATCGAACATGATCCCCATATTTATAGACATTTATTTATTATTCGATTAGAATTCGAATTGGATTTGGAAACTGAAGACATTTATATTTAAGGAATGAAGTAGAAGACGACATCATGTTTCTTAGTTTCTAAGTTACATCCCAATATTTATCTTTTGTTCATAAATTTTTATACTTTTTTTTATTTTTAGCTCTCAAATAATCTTTCTTCTATTATGTTATTTATTTGGTTTAGTATGAATGATTTGAGCAACTTGTGAGCTTCTTGTGCTTGGCTGATGAGGTGTCATTTTATACACTTTTTAGGGTCATTTAACCCCCTGAATCGTGCATTTATGCCCAAAATAGGTACTTAATCGTTCCTTTTCATGTATTTAGCATTTGAAAGGCATTTGGAGGGAATGCACGTGACTTGGGCTCATTTAGAGAAGAAACGGACAAGACTACGGACCTAAACCAACATTTCTCAAGATTATGTTCTCAGATGCTGGAGACGGCGTCACAAGATGCACGTGACGGCGTCATAATTCATCCAATGTCGGTGTCACAAGAAAACATGACGGCGTCAGTTCGCACGACCCAACCCAAGATCTAAAATATTCTACTTCACGACGGCGTCGCGATTAAAACACGATGTCGTCGCAATGATTTTTCTATATATACAAACCCGAAATTAGGATTTTGGGTGTGTAACTTTAAAGTAAAAAAGGTGGACAAACCCTAGTTCGTTTGGCAGCTTATTAGGACGATTTTAGGGCTTCAAAACCCTATTGTACCTCCTTCAATTCATGCTTTAATCAAGTAAGACTATCTTAATCATTTCAGTTGTCTTGTTGTTTGATTCTTTATTGGTCGAGCTTTACCTTTACATGCTGTGGCTAAAACTCTTTATTGTATTCATTTATGATTGTATGGAAACCTTAGAATGTAGATCTTAGTGGTGTAGCTTCTTGTGATGGAATATGGCGTGTTAGGCTTAGTAAAATCAGGCTTTGTCTGTATCACTGTTGGATCCTGTTCCCTAGGGAAACATGATTGTGTTAGAAAGGAGATTCAATCAGTAACAGACTCTTTACTACTTACCCTTAATATGGTTATCCACCTTTTAATATATTTCATAATGCATTTAATAAAACTTTAGGGGCGGGTAATAGTTCTTCAATAATACCTTACTTTGTCTTTTGCCTCTAAACAGATTACTTTGTTGTAATCTGTTTCTTGACTTAGGAAATAATTACTATAGATCATCACAGTGTGACAATGCAAACATTTATAGAGAAGCAATCTAGTGAGTAATTCATGATTAAATAATACATCTTTTATTATTATTGTTATCACAATTAGCGTTTGTTTATTATTTGTGTTTAATAGCTAAAACCGACCAAACCTCTCAAACATATGATTTTACTGCTTTCTTATAAATATAAAAATAAAAAAATAATCTTCTCTTAACCCTTAGAATTTTGTTAGACCGTGATCAAGCCTTTCCAACCAATTCGCCAAGAGAACGATAACAACCCCCCGAGTCTTGCCTATACTACTACTACAACGGTTAGGTACTCTGCCTAGAGAGTTGTGAAACTTCTTGTAGAAGTCCCTTACGACAACCGCATCAAGTTTTTGGCGTCGCTGCCGTGGAATAGTTAGGTTTTGATATTAGTTTAGCTTAGTTCTACTTGCTTGAATCCTTTTAAGTGAGAATTTAATTTCCTCATATTAGCTTCCTCGTAGTCTATCTTTTCTTTGTGTTATCTGTTTTGTAACCCATTCTCATCAACCACCATGGGAGACGAGAATTCTATCCGTACTCTTAGAGTTTACTCCAAACCTAGCCACAACGGCTACAGGAATACCATTGAGCTCCTTGTAGGGAACAACATGGTACCTTTTCGATCTGACACCATCCGGTTGGTGCAAAACAGATGCTCATTCCATGGACTTTAGATGGAACAGGATCCCTAAATTTATAGACATTTATTTATTATTCGATTAGAATTCGAATTGGATTTGGAAACTGAAGACATTTATATTTAAGGAATGAAGTAGAATACGCCATCATGTTTCTCTGTTTCTAAGTTACATCCTAATATTTATCTTTGGTCCATAAAGTTTTCTACTTTTTTTATTTTAAGCTCTTAAATAATCTTTCTTCTATTATGTATATCATATTTATTTGGTTAATGTGAATGATTCGAGCAACTTGTAAGCTTCTTGTGCTTGGCTGATGAGGCATTTGGAGGGAATGCACATGACTTGGGCTCATTTAGAGAAGAAATAGACAAGACTACGGACCTAAACCAACATTTCTCAAGATTATGTTCTCAGAGGCTGGAGATGGCGTCACAAGATGCACATGACGGCTGTTTTTCACATTCTCCCATGACGGGTAGTCACAAGAAAGAATGACGGCCGTTCAGCTTGCAACGTTCCAGACAAAGATTTTAAAAACGCGACGTTCTATAATATACAAACTCAAATTGGGGTTGATAGGTTTGTGTAACTTCTAGAGTAAACATAGGGGGACAAACCTAGTTCATTTGGGAGCTTTATTAGGTCGCTTTAGGCTTTCTTAAAAAACCCTATTGTAACTCCTCCTTCAATTCCATCTTTAATCAAAGTAAGGACTATCTTAATCATTCAATATGTCTTGTTGTTTGATTCTTTATTCTTCTTGATTTACCTTTAACTTGCTTGGCTAAACTCTTTATTGTATTCATTTATGATTTTATGAAACCAAGAATGTAGATCTTAGTGGTGTTGCTTCTTGTGATGAATATGCATGTAGGGCTTTAGAAAACCAGCTTTTTTCTGTATCGCTGTTGATATGTCTAGGGAAACATGATTGTGTAGAAAGGATACCATCGGTAACAGTCTTTATATTACCTTACCCTTAATATGGTTGATCCACTTTTAATATATTTCAAATGCATTTAATAAACTCTTGGGGGCCGGGTAATAGTCTTCATCCTACCTTACTTTGTGTTTTGCCTAAACAGGTTACTTTGTGTAATCTGTTCATGACTTAGGAAATAATTACATAGATCATCACAAGTGTGACAAAGCAACAACATTAGGAGAAGCAATCTAGGGAGTAATACATGATTAAATGAATTATAAGTTTTATTTATTGTTTATCACCATTAGCGTAGTTTCTTATATTGTTTAATAACTAAAACAACCTAACCTCTCAAACATTTGATTTAACTACTTTTTTATAAATGTATAAATACTAAAATAATCTTTCTGAACCCCTAGAATTCTGGTTAGACTGTGATCAAGCCTCCCAAAACCATATTCCCTAGTAGAATGATAACAACCCCCGAGTCTTGCCTATACTACTACAACGGTTAGGTACTCTGCATAGGGAGTTGTGAAACTTCTTGTAGAAGTCCCTTATGACAACTGCATCAAGTTTTTGGCGCCGCTGCTGGGGAATAGTTAGGTTTTAATCATTGTTTAGCTTAGTTCTAACGTTGCTTTGAATACAACTTTTCCAATTGTGAGAATTTATTTTTGATACTAGGCTTCCTCGTAGTCTATCTGTTCTTTGTGGTATCTGTTTCGTAACCCATTCTCGTCAACCACATGGGGGAGACTGGGGACTCCTTGATTTTTTCTATCCGTACTCTGAGACTACTCCAACCCTAGCCATGAGGGCTACAAGGAATACCATTGAGCTCCATTGTAGGGAACACTGGTGGTACCTTTTTGATCCGACACCATTCCGGGTTGGTGCAAAAACTGGCACTCCCCGCACAAGGGTGCATAGTACTAAGTGTTTGTGCCACACTATACAACTAGAACTTGATTGGATGTTGGAACGGTTAGGCTGAATACGTTTAAGTAGTGCCTCGCATAATCACTATAGCATACATATACATTGATTTGTTTTGGACTCTCAACTTGTTTGGAAATTGATTTTGGTTTGGACAACAGTTTTGATAACTTGCCATTGAGTTGGCAAACTATTATCGGACATCTACTCTTTTCTAAAACTATATTTTGTGTACATAATCTTGTGAGCTCACCAACTATTTCGATAGTTGACCGTTTTTATCATGCTTTTCAGGTGACATTCCTAAAGTGGAAATCTAGTGTACTTGCTCTTGGACTTGTTCAAGATGTCTACTTTCTTCCAAGTTATTGTCTTTTGAGTGATCCATGTTCGGAAGAAAAATAACTTATGCTGACTTTGCCTCAAGATGTCCCGAGTACATCTGACCGTCGTCTAATCGAGCTCGAAAATCAAGTCCAACGCTTGATGGAAGCTCATCTTGCTCTGAGACAACCTACTCAAGTGAACAAAGTCATTACCTCATGTGAAATCTGTAGTGGTCCTCACAACACTCAGTATTACATGGAAGATCCCAAACAAGCCTTTGTTGAATACGCATCCTCGCGTACCGATGAAGCGGGAAGTAAGTGGTATACTTTCAAGCCCGAGCAAAACAACCTTGGTGACACCTATATTCTATCACGGAGAAGTCATCCAAACCTTAAGTGGAGACAACCCTAAAATTCTAAAAATAATTTTCCAAACCCACCTAACCAGTTCCAACCCAACAGTTCAATCCTGAACCGTTCCTTCAACAACCATTCATAAAGCTTTAACAATCAATCAAATCTAGAAGGATTGGTATCCAACTTCATGGCATCTCAAGACGCTATACTAACAAAGTTTGAAACCGATTTCAAACAACAACAAAGTGAGATGACCAACAAAATTGACACAGTGTTGAAAGTCATCACCGATCGAATGGCAGGAGCACTACCTAGCGATACGGTTAAGAACCCGAAACTAAGTACTTCCCCAGTTTTGTCTGCTCATTCTTACCCAAATA
>BQNB010172405.1:0-13465 GCA_026074375.1 Tanacetum coccineum
ATTTTTTAGAATTTAATTAGATTAAATTAGTTTTTAATTCATAATAAATTCAAAATTAATCAAAAAAATGTTTTTCTTTTTCTTAAAATTTTCTTTTGTCCTAATTTAGATTTAGAAATTTAGTTTACATTTTTAGGAGTTAATTTTAGTGTATTTGTCGCTTTTAATTGCTCCCGTTAATTTGTTTAAGTTTTTAATTGTTTTTAATTGTTTATTTTTGCTTTTATTTAGTAGTTATAGATAATCAAAAATACCCTTTCTCTCATTCAAATCATAATCCGAGCTAAAATGTGGTTTCAATTTCGCAAGTCGTTGGGGAAACGACCCGGGTGATCATACTTCCCGGTTAAATATACGTATTATATATTATATATATATCTTTTAAGAGTGAATTTTCCTTAGGGAATTTTCTTAATTTCTCTTGTGGTATTATATTATATATTTTATTAGTATATAAAACTATCAACATCAAGCTCTCTCAACAAAAATCTTTGCTACTTTTTAAAGGTTTAGTTTGGGGAAGTTTCGAGGTATTTGGTTATAAGGCATATAATATTGCATGAGGACACACAATCGCTTAGTTTGGGGAATTTTGATATGTGTGAAAACACATATCCATTTTATATCAAAATAGACCCTAAAAAGACGAAATTGTGCTTTAAATGCTTGAATATTGCTTGTTTTGTCTTTGTGATTGTGTAGGTACGGATAAAGCAAAAATCGCAAGAAAACGGTCAAAACCGGACAAACACGGACACGGGAACGGAAGAGCACACAAAGAGCCGGAAGTTTTCTACAAAAAGGTCAAAAAGTCAGCAGTGGTCAACCCTTGGTCAAAGTCACAACAAGACAAAACCCAAAATTCCAAAAACAGTCCCTCATAAATCACAAAATTACAAAAATAATCCCTAAAAACCTAACGGTGTTAACTCTTATACCTAAAAGAGTTAACACCCGTTACTTTTATATAACAAACCCATAAGCCCAATCCCAACCCAAGTCAAACCCTTTAAGCCTAAGTCAAACACACCCGTTTACAGTTAAAAATGGCGGGCAAAGCCAGTTACTATTCATCATCATCTTCACCATTTACCCATGTCAAATCAAAGGGCAATTCACAATTAAGGGCTAGAAAGGACAATTCAAGTGTCAAAGTACACCTTGGCAGAGGAAAACGTTACCCAAGCAATCTTATTGGTCAAGCCCTAATGAAGAATCACACGTGGATCATGAAAGAAGCACAAGGAATGATGGGATTTATACTATACACACTCACAAAAGAAGCACAAAGGCTTCTGACACACGGATGCCACGTTGGCAATCCGTGTGCCCTTCAATCTAATCCAACGGCCCTAAGTGATGACCCAATGATTGAAGGAATATACGGACAAGATTGAGAGGAGCGTGTAACTGAATTTAGACCTAGAAGCTTCAGCAACAGGCTATAAATAGCCCTTCACTCTCACACACACAGACACTTCTTTTCTTTTCTAGCTTAGCTTTAGCTTTTAGTTTCTAGCTTATGTAATTTTCATTTTAAATGTAATTTTCCTTAAGTAAACTTTTGTAATTTCCCTTTTTAAGAGTATTGTAATCAAGTTTTTAGTGAATGAAATTGATTTTTACTTTAAAATAATCTTTCATAAGCTCTTAAGCTACTCATAAGCTCAAACAAGCTCATCTAAGTCTCTAAGCTTAGGTTTGAGCTTAATTAGTCCTTTAATCTATTTAAACTTAAAAATCAGAGAAAAAGAACCTTTGCTTAATGGATTTGGACTTTTGGAAGGGAAGCTTAAAATGGAAGAGCTTCCAAGGACTTAACTAGCTTATCCAAAAGATAAGCTAGAGCTGTTGAAATGCTCATTTGAGCTTATTAATACCTTTGTTTAGCTAAGGTTTGGTTAGTTCCCTATTTCCTTTTCTGTTGTAATATTCTAGCTTAAATTTGCTTAGTTGCTTATCAATTGCTTATTCTGCTTATTCATTAGCTTATTTGTGTTAGATATTGTCTAAATATGCTTAGTAGACTTATCATATCACCTGTCTTAGCTTAAATTAGTGTAGATTTCAATTTTCACTAAAAGCTGTCTTATAATCATAAAAAACTAAAAATATTAGCATAGCTTTAAGATTTTTGATTCTGGCTTATTTGTTTATTGTTTCATGTTTATTTTGGGTATTATAAGTTGTTCTATATCTGGTATCTAAGTTTTAATCACTAGATTTTATTTTCTCAAGTTTAAATGAATCAAAATGTTTTTAAAGGGGTGTTTGGATTAATGCAATTTGACCTCAAAAAGTCAAATTGAGCTAAGTTCATTGCTTGAACAGTTTTTAATTCATTTAAAATCAGTAGTAAAAGAGATTTCAGAAGTTAGATTTCAAAAATTCAAGTAGTTAAGGCTTATTTTGTTGTCCCTGCACCAGGGGAGGAATTTGACTTAAGCTAGCTAGTGAATTTTGGATCCAAGCTTTCATAAGCTTGGTTTTTGCTTGTTAAGTGATTAAACACACTCATTGAGAGTGTCTAGTGCAGGATTGACCACTAAGGTCACCTGCATATTGGTTTTGACCATTTGGCCAAGTGCATCAGTAGTTAGAACTGCAGTCAAGGACTGCAGTCCATTTGGATTAGGATTTTAGGTAGCTTGAATAGTTTTTAGCTTTCAAAGCTCAGTAGATCTTTAGTTTACAAATAGGATTAGTTAGATTAAAACTAGCTTTTCAATTTCTAGCTTGTTTACTAGTTAAATTTAGCTTTTAAATTTCTCTAAAATTCCTAAAAAGCCAAAAACAGTAGTAACTAGTAATTAGCTTATAAATTTAGATTTCTAGCTTATAGGATTAGATTTTATGGATTTGAATTATAGCTTATAAGTTGTTTATCTAGTTTTCAAAAGCTCAGCTTCTGACTTAGCTTATTGTAGATTTTAGCTTAATTGGTTTATGATTTTTAAGTGATTGTTTCTGAGTTTGCCGTTTTGATCATTAAATTTAGAAGTCTTATAGTGTTCTTGGTTCATTCAGCTTATCAAAATTTGCTTTTGCATATCATAAGCTTTCTAGGACAGCTTTTAGATTTGAAATTGGTGCTTATTTGAAGTATGTGTGCTTACTTGAATGCAAACTAAGCTTTTTAGCTCTTAAAATCTAAGTTTCTGAAACAGTCAACTTGAAAAGCTTTTTGAGAGCTTATTTTTGAGTTTCAGCTTATAGTTCCTTTATTAAAGTTGCTTAAAAAAGCTCAATCTACAACTTTTGTTCTTTAAGTTTTTAAAAATAAAAAAAGGGGAAGTGGAAATCGGGGGTGAGCAAGGCTCGAATCCCCGACCTCAACACTTCAACCCTTTATAACACCACACACTACCACTGCGCCCTTGGGTCTTTTCCGTTAGACTCTTACAACATTAATTTCTTATACTCATTTAGCCTTATAAGCTATTTAAGCTGTTTCAGCTTATTTCGCGGCTTAATTGATAAGCTGTGCTTATAAGTTTATTTTTCCTAGGTTTCAAGTAGTATAAGCTAATTTCTGTAATTTTTCTAGAACTTTTGTAGTTCGTTTAGTATTTTTAAACATTTATTTTCATTAAAAATTTTAAAAAATCATAAAAAATAGAAAAATAATCAGAAAAATATAAATCTTTTTTATAAAATTTTCTTTTATTGTAAAGTTTATAGGAAAATTAGTTTTGCTTTCGTAGGGTCTAATTTGCAAAATTTCAATTTTTAAAGAACGAGTTTCGTTCCTGTTCTCGTTTTTCGTGTTTTAACGCTCATTTTAACTCCGTTTTTGTTCTAGTTTTCTTTAAACTTACTTTTTAGTCAAATAGAGTCCATTTAAAAAGAAAAATTTAAGTTAGGTTTATTTTTAGAAATTTAGGGGTTTTGACCTCCGTTTAGGGTCTAATTTTGTGTTTTTAGTTAAATTTTGATTTCCCGTTCTTTGCCTTCATGCTTAATTGTAAGAATTGTTAATTTTAATTTTTAAAAATAGATAATCAAATCAACCTTTGCCTTCATTAAATCATTGTCCGATACATCAAAAGTGGTTTCATTGTCACTAAGTCGTTGGGGGATATCGATCGGGAATCATACTTCGGTTTATATAAGTATTTATATATATATATATTTGAAGAATTTACTTTTTACCTTTGTCATCAAGGGTACTTTTGGTTCCATCACCAATCTCCACTTTTCCTATCGTATTTTATATTTTTTATTTTGCATGTATAATTTGCATATCTCACGAACATATTATAAAGGCTACACACACGTGAACTTGGGGACTTTGATTGCATTGATCATTGTTGCTTGTATGTATTATGTAAGGATGTAAGTCTGGTTAGTTGTGTAGATGGTAGTGTAGTTGTGATGAGAGATCCTGTTGAGGATGGTTGTGTGGTTAGAGAATTCCTCTCTTAACCAATTGGGCGATTATATTAGGTTGGGTTGCGTAGATTGCGTAAGGTTACTTTCATCTTTTGTTTGCGTGATACATAGGATACTGTTGGTTTGTCGTCGCGATTCTTAAGTTGGTTTACGTTAGCTCGTTGTTCGTTGAGATATCCAACGCTCGTGTTGGTATTCTAGGGTGTTATCATAGAACTGGTGTTCTATGTTCTCCGTTCGGCGTTTTGATTGTTTTCCTTTGTCTAAAAGTGACGATACTTGTTGGTTTGGTTCTAAGACCGTTAGTATGGATGAGTCCTTATGGTTTGTTTGGTTTGCAAGAGTTCTTGTCGTGTTTATTTTCAAGTAAATTTATTATTATGGTATTGAATTCTTAACGGTATTTTGGTGTTATTTTGCTATCATGGATGTTTTTTTTGTTGTGTAGTCTTAAATTCCAGTTGGAAAGTAAGTTGTTGTAGTCGATCCATATTGTTTAGGTGTTAAAAACTTCTTTTAAAGATAAATTATATAATTAAAATGCAATAGCATTTTTTTTTCAAATCATCTTTTGATTTCTTTTATGGGAAAACCATAATTAAATAAGTTTATTTAAAATTTATTTAAACTTTATTTTTACACTTCTAAATATGTTGCATTATTAACTAAGGTGACTCTATTTATTTTAAAATGATTGGTAGAGGTTATAAGGAAGTTTCCTTGGGTATTAAAATCAGTTTGGTATAAAGGTTCTTAATCTTTTAATGAATGGGTCATGGTACGTGGTATTATTATTCGTTGGGGGTGTTTCTAGCAATCGTTGATGCGTTTGTTAGGTCGGAGGTTCGTTCTTCTTGTCGACGTTTACATTCGGTTGATTTTTTTTAATCGTGTGATCTTTTGGGTCCATGCCAATTGGTCTTGGAATGTGAAGTTTGAATGTTCCTACATGCGTGGTGCTGAGTTGAGTTAGGACGTATCTTTTTGGGTGGTGCGATTGAGTAGCGAAGTGAATGGAATTATTCGCGATCCCAAGTTAGAATTAGAGTTCTCGTTTTACTTTTGATTTAATACCTCTTAGTTATGAGAGTGTTGATGTAGTCGTAGGAGAGAATTGGTTGTTGAGACATAAGGTTGAGATGGTATGCCACGAGAAGATAGTTAAAATGCCTTGGTAATTTGGAGAGTGCTTAAGGTTCGTGGAGAAAACGAACTAAAGAGGATACGAGGTCTCGTAGGAGTACCAAGGAAGATGAGTTGAGATTATGTGATATCTTTGTAGTATGTGAGCCCTCTAAAGTGTTCCTAAGGAATTAGTAGGTTTTACCCCTCGTCGTAGAATAGGATTTCGTATGGAATTAGTACAAGGAGCGACGCCGATTTGCGAAGGCTTGTGTCGTTTGACGTCTTTAGAAAGGCAAGAGGTGTGGAATGATTGCAGGAGTTGCAAGGTGAGGGTTGGTTCAAATGGTAACTTGTTATGGGAAGCGTTTGTATGGCTTGGTAAGAAGAAAGGTGGGTAGTTTGGAATGTGTATAGATTATCTCGAGAAGAGTGAGATAGAAAATTCGTATGTGATGTCACCAATGGAGGGTGCACGGGGATGACGTAGCCAAGACTGTTTTTAGGATGCGTAATGGACTCATTGAAGTTTACGGCTATGCCTTTTGGGTTAACCAATGCCCCAGCGGTTTTCATAGAGTTAATGATCCGGGTGTGCATGGCTGTATATAGACAAGCTAGTTAACGTATATATACAGACGATATTTTAAACCTATCCAAAGTCTAAGGAGGAGTATGAGTCGCACGTGAAGATGATTGTGGAGTCACTAAAGGAAGAGAAGATGTATGTGAAGTTTTCCAACAACGTGGAAGCGGAGCAAAGAGGAAGCTATCTAGATGTGGAAGGAATCAAATGGGTAATGAGCCGATCTTGGCATTGCCGGAAGGAGCAGACGATTTCGTAGTATATTATGACGCGCGAAGCAAGGATTTGGAAGCATGCTTGGAAAAAGGGAGAAGGTGATTGCTTGTACGTCGCGACAACTGAAGGTTCTTATGAAGGATTGCATGACTAACGTGGTAGGTTTTGCCTTATAATGCTAGAGGCATTAAGTGAACGAGACATGGAGAGTAATCTATACGGATCATGAATGTCTCCAACACACTTTCAATCGGAAGGATTGAACATGAGGCAAAGATGATGGATGGATGTTATTTAGTGAGTTTGATTTCGAGGCCAAGTGCCATCTGGGAAAGGCAAATGTAGATGTTGTACCGTGGAGTGAAGCCAAGAATGAGTTCGAGATAGATGTACGACGATCCGATCTAGGTTTGAGAAAAGGATGTTGGTGGCATAAGATAAGATGTCCAAAGCAAAGAACGCGTCAACATAAGATGTTGCGTGGCTTGGACCAACGAGTGTGAAAAGAGATGGAGAGTGGTTCATATTGGTTAAGACAAGGTTCAGACCTCCATTTGGAGAGATGTAAGGACCTTGGCTATTGAAGAGGCGTATACGACAAAGTATTCTATCCATCCTGGAGCGGATACGATGTTGTGTGGTTTTAGGTTAACTAATCGATGGCTGAGTATGAAGAAGGATATAGCTAGTTGCGGTAGTAAGTATTTAGCGTATTCGGAAGAGGAAGTTGAGTATCAAGGATCTTCAGGATTGTTGCTACAACCTGAGTTACCCGAGTAGAAGTGGAAAAGGATAACTAAGGATATTGTTGTCAAGTTACCAAGTGTGAGTAGTGGATACGATGCGATTTGGGTGTAGTCAATGGACTGACTAAGTCACCCCATTCCTAGCTATGCTTAGGACAAGTATGGTAGATTTTAGAGGTAATTGGAATACTCACTTTCGTGAGATGAGCTTTTCCCTAAGGTGGGGATTATCATTCGAGTATGGATGTGCTTCATTTGAAGCATGGTATGGAAAGGAATGTAGGTTACCGTTTTATGGGCCGTAACTGGAGAGAGTGAGTTGAATGGATCGAATTTGGTACAAGAAACAACCAACAAGATAGTGGTAATACAGGAAAGGCTTGAGGCAGCCAAATTGTCGAAAGAGTTAGCTTGGTAGTAGTGGGAAATTTTTGAATTAATGCTGGTAGGTTATGGGTGGTTGAAGGTCTCACCTCGGAGAGGTGTAGTATGTTTGGAAAGAAAGACAAGTTAGAACCGAGTTATGTAGGACCATTTGAGATCCTTGGATGGATTGGGCCTATAGTTCGGTTGAGAATTTCTGTCTTATGAGCTGAGTATCGGAAATTAGATTGGGAGGTGCTGAAAGTTTGAGTAAACCTGAATTTGCATGGGGTAACGTAAGGTTCTGGTAGAACCTTAGACGCCCTTAAATGTGTTTGTTGTGGTTTTGGTTAAATTTATTTTATGAAGAACGACTCGATATCGAGTCAATTCTTCAAAAAACTTGAGCTTTGTAACACTTATAAACTTGATTTCAAGACTGGTCTTGTTTGATGAGTGCGAGGCCGGTTGTAAATACGTTGTTACAACAACGTAAAGGGTTATGAGGAGTTTTCATCGATGACCAGAGTGAGGTTCATAGTAGTAAGGATGCTTCTTTTCATTTAAGCTTGGTTGTGTTGCGAATTGCACCCTTGGTGGGGGTAACAAAGGCATTAGCAGTTGATTCGGATTGTGGATGTGGTATCGAGATTAAGGGTGACATACTCTTTTATTGTGTAAGGAACCGGGTGATGTTTGTGGACCGAGATGTCATAAGTAAAGCGTAGGGTGATGGTATTAGTAGAACGTTTTTCGGTAGGATTCGAAGCATGTCTGAACTTACTTGGGAACGCAAGGAATCATATGAATATAATGTCTTCAGTTGTTTGTCGAGGAGTGCTAATGTCCTCGCTATTATATCCGGGACAAAGATTTTCTCAAGTGGGAATACTGGTGACAACCGGGTTCGAGCAGTTGGTCCAACCGTAGTGTATGACCTAAATATATCCTGGTTCATAAGTTTGGTTTATGAGATTTTTGTGATTTATATGTTTCTTTATGTTGTTTGTGGTGGGATATTGAAGTGGATAATCAATCCAATTGAGCGTGATCGTCTCAATGGGATTGGATTGTGTTTGAAGTTTGTTGAGTTCATTTCGTTCACTTTTGGTGACAAGGAAATGATTTTGGTGATTTAAGCGGTTTCGTGTTAATTGTGTAAGTAATTATTACGTATACGTTTTTTATGTATAATTTATGTTTAGTTTTGGTTTTTTAGAGGTTAAGTTAAGAAAAGAGTTTGTCTAAAATATGAGAGTTGTTAAAAGACTTTCTATTTTTAGAAAGTGAATTTGGAAATGAAAAGTTATTTTTAGAAAGTAATTTTCAAGCAAAATGGTTTAACAATTTAGTTTAGGTTTTTATAAAACTTAAGGTATAAAGATAATTAATTAATTAATAAAGAAATAAAAAAAATATTTTTTTTGGCATGAATAGTAAAATCCGAATTTTAGAAAAAAAAAGGAAAAAAAATATAAAATAAAAAAAAGACCTATTGTAATCAATACCTAATTCAGACGCAAATAAACACACATCTAGGGAAGGCTATAAATACAAAGATTAAAAACCTCCCCTAAACCCCCTATTGAGATTTCCGGCAAACAAAGGGAAAAAAAAAGAAGAAGAAAGTTTTTTGGTTTGAGAATTAATGGTAGAGCCGATCTTTTTAATTTAGTTTTAAATCTTCATTCTAGTAACTAATTATGAGGATTAGAGTTAAATTAGGTTTTTTAATTAGGGTTTCAAATTTTTCTGTAAATTTATGTAATTAAATCTAATTAGGAATCGATTAGGGTTTACTTAGAAGCATGATGGTGTAATCGGTTAGGGTTAGTTCGCGTTAAATCATGATTTAAGTTTGAGCAGAATTTTGAGTCGTGTTGTTCAGTTGATATCTCGAGATTGGTAATAATATTTTTTGATGACTCTATGAGTTTTGTGAAGTTCAGAGATGCTAGTTTGTCCAAAAATGTCCGCGCCTCGAACGATTTTGAGTCGGGAAGTCATTCAAAATGTCTTTCTTTCGCAAGAAACGTTGTCAATCAGTAAATACGGGTCAGAATTTGGGTTCGAATTTCGAGAGGTAAAACCCCAACTGAAAATTTTGAAACAACTTAGCCTTTTACAGTAGTTTTTTTTTTTTTTTTGTTAAGTCCTCATGTGTCTAGTTAAAAATTCACAAAGTAAATCGTCTAATTATTTTCTAGTTGTTTTTTTAGGGTCATACTTTTTAGTGGTGCGATCAGAGTGGGGGGTGGGATCCGAATTAGGACTTTTTGAAGTTTGATTCTATTTGAGGTGGTTACGCATATAACTAATGATTGAGAATCACATGGTAGTTAGTAAACACATAAGGGAACATGTGTGATTTTTTTTTTGAATTATGGGAATGTTTAAGTGGTGCGTTTAGGTCGCGTAAGCGAGTGTAAAATTCTGCTTAAAACCAGAAAATGCAAAGTGTAGTGTTAAAGTCTAAATGACTTATGTAAGAATTGGTTAAAGGTTTTAAAACCAGTATAGGACTGTGGTAGATAGCTTGAACTATCCATCATAGTTATGTTACATCAGATGGGTGAATGCCTAATGAATGGTAAACTTTATACATGTGTTTATATTGTTTAGATTGGTTCGAGAGAATTGTTGTGAAGTTTTGTGGATCTTTGGAAGCTAGCAATTCAGGTGGTGAGTTTTCATAGCCCCTTTTTCCTTATGTTTATTGGGGTGAAATGAGCCCATGTGTAAACTGTTTGAATTCCTATGATTAGTTTGCTACATGTTATTGCTTCGTGATTTGTTCGGTTGGGAGTGGTCTTTACTACTCAACTCAAACTAACTGAAGGGTTGAAATAATACCTACTGATTTGTGTGATACGCTCCATGGCTTAGTGATCAATTGGAGTGGGTTTTGTGGTATGCTCCATGGCTTAGTGATCAATTGGAGTAGTTTGTGATTAGTTCGGTTGGGAGTGGTGTCTTTACTACTCAACTCAAACCAACTGAAGGGTTGAAATAATAACTCCCGATGTGTGTTCTTGGGCCTAAAGTAAAAGAGTTCCAGCTGGTAGACTTTTAGGTGCGTAAGTGACATATGGATCGGGGGTAACGTTCCTACCCAGTTGTTGAAATGGATCGGGGGTAACGTTCCTACCCGTAGGTGGATATGCATTTTATCAATGTTTCGATATGTTGCATAAGTGTCCTATATTGTTTTGATAATCACAGTAATTGGATTTAAAAGATTGATTTATGTGTCTTAAACCTATGACTCTCACCAACCATTGTGTTGACGTTTTAAGCATCATTTTCAGGTGAGCATGATGGAAATAAGATTGAAAGAAGTGGCTAGTAAGAGACCATAGGATGTCATGAAGATTTCTATTTCTTGTCTTGAATTTTTGCATCGTTTGAATTTGAATATTTGTTGCATGTCTTTCTATTGGCGAGAACTTCCTTTTCATCAATAAAGACGCCTTTTATGTTTTGCCTAGTTATGGGTATTGTTATGACACTTTGTGTCTATACTTTACTTTATTGTATGCATTTTAGTATTCTCTATATAGACGCCGTTGTGTTGTGATGATATCCATTCTTGTTAACGCCTCACGTTTCCGCCTTGGCGGGGTGTGACACTCTCCTCGTATTACTAAACAGTTTACTTGTAAGAATAGGAGTGGGATAAGTTCTAGTATGAGGTAATAGTAACATTTGTTGTTTGTTAAGAAGATGGTGTTATCTATATTGTTGAAATCAGCCTCTACACCCACATCTTCATCATCAAAAGCTCCACTGAATATGCCATCATTTGGAAATACATCAAAATCATCTTCTAAGGCAGGCATATTTGGATCACTAGGTAAATCAGCATTAGGGAGAGTAGATGCATCAATAGGTATTTGTCCTCCAAGATAGACAAATGATGATCCACCAGTATTTGCACCTGTGGGGGTACTAGCAGCACTAGCATATGGTGAGTTAGTAGTAATAACCAATGGTGAACTGGAAGTACTAACAGATGGACTATTAGTATTAAGTTGGTAGCCTAAGATGTCCTCTTTTGAGATGCAATTTTCCTTTTCTCCTCTTCAAAGGCCTTTCTTGTAGCATCATCCATAGCTTTAGCAGTGAGTTCTTGACCAATCATCTTTTCAAGATCATCTTTCAAGGCTTGTTCAGCTTCTGTCAACTTATGTTGTTCTTCATTTTCAGCAACATCTTCTGAATCAATCCTGTACAGCAGTGTCCTTAAAGGAAAGTTTCAGAATGTTTTTCTTATGCAGCTTGAACAACATCTTCTACTAAAATCCTTGGCCTATGAGGGTGTAGTGGAAGCAGTATGTATTCCAGAGTAGGTTCCTTATCTTTTTCTGATGAACCTGCAACAGAATGTCCTTGTGTACCCGCATCCATGTTAACCTGATTTTCTACACTAACAGGGATATAGCTCATTGTATTTGTTAGAAAATCAAGATCAAACATCCAATCAGAACCACTTCCTGCCACATTAGGTTGATCTTCAAGGAAATCAATGTGCATGTTCTCTTCTACTCTTTTAGTTCGTTTGTTGTATACTCTAAAAGCCTTACTAGTAGTAGAGTATCCCAACACATATCCTTCATCTGATTTCCCATTAAATTTACCCAAGGGATCTAAGGTGTTCAAAATGGTCAAGGGGCACCTAAACGGTCTCATAAAACTAATACTAGGTGGTTTACCAATTAATAGTTCATAATGTGTCTTATTTTGTGGTTTGGTCACTAATACCCTATTCAGTACATAGCAAGCAGTGTTTACTGCCTCTGCCAAAAATGGAATAGATAAAAGTGAGTCTGCTAGCATAGTTTTAGCAGCCTCAATTAGGGTCCTATTTTTTCTTTCTGCAACACCATTTTGCTGTGGGGTTCTAGCCACACTAAACTCCTTTTTTATCCCTTTCTTAGTACATAATTTATTCATAGCATGGTTCTTAAACTCTGTCCCATGATCACTTCTAATAATTTTAACTTTATGGTTCCATTGGTTTTCTAAGCCTATGATAAATTTATAAAGGATCTCATTTGTTTCATCCTTAGTAGATAAGAAAAATACCAAACTAAATCTGCTGAAATCATCAGTCACAACCAAACAGTACTTTTTCTTATTAATACTTTCTAGTGAGACATGTCCAAATAAGTCCATATGAAGTAATTCTAAGGGCTTTCTGATGGTTCTTTCTTACTTGGCCTTACAGGAGGCCTTATGTTGCTTACCCTTCTTGCAGGCAACACAAGTGTGGTCATTCATAAAAACTTTAGAAGGTAGGCCTCTAACTAGGTGTCCCTTAACAAGTTTGTTTATATTTTTGAAATTCACATGACCTAATCTCCTCTGCCATAATTTAGACTCATTTGATGTTGCATTTGCATATAAACAAGTTATACCTCCAGAAGGAACAATGTTCTTTAAATCCAAGCTGTACACATCATTTTGTCTAGGAGCTCTAAGTACAACTTGACTTTCATCAAGAAGCTGAAAGCTAGGTGACATGATAAGGCATTCAGTGTTAGTAAAGAGGACACTATTTTTCTTGTCACATATTTGTGAGACAGAGAAAAGGTTAAACTTAAGTTCATCTACAAAATAGACATCATCAAAGTCTAAATTAGCAGTTCTGATTTTACCTTTACCCGTTATTTTACCTCCTTTGGGATCACTTCCAAAAGCCACAAAGCCTCCATTTTAGTCTTCATAGTCTGAAAGATAAGCTTTGTTGCCAATCATATGGCTAGAGCAACCACTATCTACCACTACATGATCCTGTAAAAAAATCTCTGGATTGCCCTGCACAAAAAGTAAGAGAAATTAGTATCTCTTAGGGACCCAAGCCATCACTGACTTGGAAATCCCTTTTGGGTCAGCATACTCAAACTTCTTGAGTATTAAAGATCCAATTTATTTGGACTCATGATCCATGTAATTTCCCTTAGGCTTCTAAACCCATCTTGACTTCTTACCAGTACTAACTACTGCTCTTGTCCTAACAGTAGTCATATTTTTAATCCCA